>CM059998.1:41100465-41189465 GCA_030463065.1 Aphidoletes aphidimyza
AAAGAAGTCTCTCACCAACCAAATTACAATGTGTGTGTGTGTGTGCAACCGCCCCCCTCCCCCCGGAGCACTTCAAAGCTAAAGCCGAAAATTTGCCAACACCTTAACGTTTTATTTGTTACCACATTCCATTCCATATCATTCAGTTTCGACTCAAGTTCCATTTCAATTCCATCATGATTTAGAGTACAGTCATAGACAACACATCCGACCAGATAGAAGCCGTGTGTGTGTGTGTGTGCTCAATTGACAAAGCGTTTATCGTAATGTTTATTTTGTGATAATAAAATATGAATTTGCGTTTTGCAAATGAGTAGCCGCTTAACGAAAATCGTTTGGCTAATTGGTTTTCATATCGTTTTTGTTGTGTTTCGTTGTAATTTTTCTGTGTCTGTTTCTGTTTTTTTTTTTTTTTTTTTGTATTTTGATTTCTTTTATTCATCAGTTTCATTAAGTAAGTTGGTTCATTCGACGCTTTCTTTGATTGGAGGAAGAGGGGTTGGTCTCACTTCTTAGGCTTCAAATGATATAGAACTGTTCATATTTCCCTATCAATTTTTATCGCTAACAGGTGGATAAATGATACGGATAATTGGATCTATGACGAGGAAGACACTGATAGACCAATGTTATGCGGAAATTTAACTGGCGCACGACATTGTCCAACAGGTAGATTATCAACAAGAATTCCAATACACGAACGAACGAAAATGAAAGCAAAATTGACGAGTATATGGCAAAGGGCACGAATAGAAAGGCGTTTTTTTTAAATATATATATATAGGTATATTTAGCGAACGAACAAACGATAAAAGCAAAGAAGTATAACAACAACAACGATATAAAGAAAAGAACTTCCAATAAAACGCCAAACACACAAAATGGTTTATGTGTGCCAAGTTTTTTGATGAGTTCAAGCACATGAAAATTGCATTGAAAGCTCTCGCTTTGGTTTTTTGTTTGCGTATTTTAAATGCCTATGATATGCTAGATGTGACAAACGGTGGTAAACTGTGGCACCTATGGCATAAGCATGGGCACGGTGTGCGACTATAAAACCATATTCCCATCACAAAGAGTGTATACAAAACGCGTTGAAATACATGTAATAGTTTGTTCATTTTGCTGCAGTCAAAGGAACACACCGACAACGCTTGAAAGCAACCCCTAAATGACAGCCAACTAACTACGTACATAGTACTACATACATGTATCGCCATTAAATTTTCATGCAATCTTCCACTCTCTCTCTCTCTCTCTCTCTCTGTGTGTGTTTTTTTTCTCATTTTCTTTGCATTCTCTTTCTCTGTCTCATCGCTTGCGTGCTCTTTCTCACTGTTTCGTTTGTTTTTCGTTTCGTTTTTCGTGTGTGTGTTTTTTTTTCTCTCTCGTCTCTCTTTCTCACCTCGTGTGTAATTCTCATTGTTACCCTTTCATTGCATTTTTGCTTCACGTCCGATTCCACACCGTTCTGTGACTATGTTGTGTGTATCCTGTATAGGCTACACTTGCTTATGTGTTGGCAATAATCCAAATCATGGGTACACAAATTTCGATAATTTCATGTGGTCGATGTTAACAACATTTCAACTAATAACTCTGGATTATTGGGAGAATGTTTATAACATGGTTAGTATCAAATCCATCCTTCTATGTCAAAAATTGAATTGGTGTTTTGGTGTGCGCTATGTAGTGTGCTTGTGGGTGAGACGTGCATATGTGTTGTTTTGTTTCATTGTTGAATGTTGAATATAAATGGGATTCCGTCTACTGAATCGGAGTCGGTACTGTCGGGCCCCGAACTGAACTGTTCCGAAATCGAAAATGAAACGACACAAAGCACAAGTTACCTGAGTAGTGGTAGAGAGTAGAAGAAGAAAAAAAAAGCCCCCAGCTCGTTCATGGTTTCACACATTCACTTAGCCATCCAATGCGTAGTGCATTTTCCATTTTTACATACAGAGCACAACGGGTCTTTTTTTTCTACTTTTAACTCTTGCCGTTCCATGGCACGTATGCATTGCCAAAACACAACAATTTGAGCAATTTGAGCAACACAAGAGCAACACCAGCTAACCAACTCTATATAGTGTATACTGTATTAGTGTGTGAATATGGATGCAATGGTCTAGTGTTTGCTTCCCAACACTTGACCATTTTCAACACTTTTGAATGTGTGTAGCTGCTGTTGCATGTGCCAAAATATTTATGGACAGAGCATTAACAAAATATGAATTTCTCTCTCTCTGTCTCTCTCTTTCTCACTCGGTCTCGCTCTCTTTTCTGTCAATTTATTTCGTTTGCAATTTCATGTCACGATTTTAGATATTAGCCACATCCGGTCCTATGAGTGTTTCCTTTTTCACTGTTGTCGTGTTTTTCGGATCATTTTATTTAATCAACCTAATGCTAGCTGTCGTTGCGCTTGCATACGAAGAGGAAGCGGAAATTACGCTTGAGGTACATATATGTATATCAATGAATTTCCTTTCGTTGACGGATAATCACACTTCATTACATTTCTAATCAATTTTTCGCTCGTTGAGCAATTATTTTGGGGTGTCTGATGTTATTGTAACACGGGCACCGTTTTTTGTTGTGTGTATTGTTGTTGTTGTGGTTATTATTTGGTTTTCAATTTATTCATTTATTTATTTTTTTTTTTTTTTGGTTCTTCTATAACATTTTTGAATTTGTTGTGTTTTGGTTTTTTTTAATTGATCATCACAGGAACGTAAAAAAGACTTACTCGATCATCGAGACGATTCGACTTTCAGTTTTGATCCGTCAACACTGACCGTTCGGAAGTTGAATAAGCATCATAAAAAGAAGATTGATTCTCGTAAAGGTGTTCTGCTGGCCTCTTACTCTCGCAAAAAAACACGAAAGCGAAAAAAAGGTGGTAAAGAAAACGACAATAATGGGAATAAGCAGGCCCAATCACAGCAACAAATGCAAGCACAACAACAACACCAACAGCATCATCAACAGCAACAGCAACAACAACAGCAGCAACAACAGCAACAGCAACAACAACAACAACAACAACAACAACAACAACAACAACAACAGCAGCAGCATCAGCAGCAACAGCTACAACAACCGGTAAAATCCATTTTGAATATCATTGTTGTCGTACTGTCGAAATGTTTGATGTTGTTAATACATAAATGTTGTTTTACATGGAAATAGAATACGAGCCGATCAATAACACCAAGTCCAAATTCGAATTCCAAGCAAATTGTGGCACGACCACAAGCCTTAGCTGTACAACGAACACGAGGCTTATCATCTCAGGCCGTACAACCGAATCAAAATCCAAATGTCTTACATCCCTTAGGAGTTAATTATCGCGGCCAATTATTGCCAACAAGTCGACAAGCCAGTTCGAATACCAGTGAAGGTGGCGGCAATCGTGAATCGTCTCTCGATGATTCAGGCGTTGTAGATGATCATGATGAACAAGAGATGATGAACATTGAATTGGCCCATTTGCCAGCCGATGTAAGCCAACAAAAGCATATCTATATATTTGCATTTTAAATGACATCCGAGACCGAGGCTCTCTCTCTCTCTCTCTCTCTCTCGTTCTCTCTCTCTCTATTTTCAATTTTCCAACAAATTTATAAATTAAAATAAAAATTAATACCAAACCATAAAAATCAATTGTCTATTCATAGTTTCAACGGGATGTTACACCATTAACCACCGCACTCTCACCGCGTGATATCCAAATTATAAAATGCAACGGGAACATAACGAAAATCCGAAAAGACAATGTATGCACATATCATCCTGAATATATATCACAAGTAGTTATATCATATGGTAAGTAATCGATGTTCGAAATATATTCATATGATGTTATTGAATATAAGTTGCAACGAAAGGAAGTTGACGAGAAAGCAGCGGAGACATTTGGAAATTTGAATGATTCACGTGCTCCTCTCTCTTGCCTTCTGGTCTTTCTCGCAATCGGCATTAGTTCAGCGTTATCGATATTCTTGCCCACAGACCATCTACCAATCATTTGCTCTCAATACTCACCACATCCCCCTAACCACCTCAATATGCATATTATATTTTGTATTTTTTTTTTTTTTGATAGATGATCTTCCCGACCGCAACTGTAGCAGATGCGAGCAATGCTGTTTCAACTACGATGGATGGCTACAATTCCAAAATTGTTTGTACAAAGTATGAGAATGAGAGCGCCTTTGATAAAAAAAAAAAAAAAAAAAAAAACAATTGCAAAGTTTCAAATCCAACACAGAAAACACACAAACACACATATACATATTTCGAAAACATTTTGCCGTTGCCGTTGAAATTACCACATGCTTGAGCTGCCGCTTGCTCCGGCAAAATGTGAAAGATGTCAGAATACATTTGTTTAACTTGTTTGCCTTTGTATTTTCTTTTTCCGTTCCATGCTGGTGTTGGTGCTGTTTCTACTGCTGTTTTTTTTTTCTTTTTCTTTTCAATTGCTGCGTGTGTTGCCATAACAGATAGTTAAGGATCCGCTTTTTGAACTGGGTATCACATTGTGTATAGTTTTGAATACACTATTCTTGGCATTAGAGCATCATGGCATGAGTGAAAATATACGACAGGCACTGGATATTGGAAATAAGGTAAATTGTATAAAATAACGCAACCAGCAAAACAACAATCGGAAAACGACACATCAAGACAGGACAGACCGTCCATAAATTGTGTTGAATATTCTCTTGAGGTTGGCCCGTTTGCAAGTGCGGCAATTTTTATTACCGCCCAATTGAATAGACATTTTTGTTAAAATGTTTCACATGTTTCCTGTGCTTTAACGTTAACGTTGTTATGATAACAAATAATGTTTGACATTTGTGCTCCTTGTACTTTCTTTTCCATTGAATTTGCCGTTTTAGTTGTTGCTGGGTTGTTTTTTTTTTGTTTATATCTCATCACAATGTTTGGTGTTATTTTTTTTTTTTTTAGGTTTTCACATCGATTTTTGCATTTGAATGCATTGTTAAGTTAATGGCTTTATCCAAAAGATTCTTTGGATGTGGATGGAATACTTTCGATTTGGTTGTTGTTTCGGCCAGTATAGTGGACATTGGTTGTGAGCTGTTCAATGGTTTAAACGTGTTGCGAGTCTTAAGGCTGGTAATTATCCCATTTTGTTTTGTTTTGCGTCATGATTTTCCTGAAAAAAAAATGTTGTCATTTGTACAATCATCTCCTCATGCGAATGTGGTCTCTTTGATTTGATGGTTTTTCCTTATTTCATTTGAACGTTTTTTTTACATGTTCTCGGTATGCTGTAGTTGCGGGTGCTTAAGTTGGCCCAGTCATGGACAACAATGAAAGTATTATTGAGCATTATTATTTCAACAATTGGCGCTCTGGGAAATCTTACATTAATCTTAGTTATAGTCATTTATATATTTGCCGTTATTGGAATGCAATTGTTTTCGAAGGATTACACACCAGAAAAGTTTCATCCAGATCCAGTGCCTCGGTAAGGATTTCACCAATTTATGCGAATAAATTATACATTGCGTGTGTATAAATTTGCATATACAATATATATTTATGTGTATGGGAAAATTTATTATTTGGGGTTGACCTTTTGACAAGCGATAATCGATTCTCTTGATTGAATTGTTGTCAATGGCATGAATTGGTTTTGATTTATTATTATTGTTGTTGGTGTTGTCGTCGTCGTCGTCGATTTTGATATTTTTTTTTTTTTAATTTTAAACAATGATGTTTTCATTCTCTCCCTTCCCTTCTCTTTTTCCACATAATTGGTTTCGTGCTTCATTCAGATGGAATTTCAACGATTTTTTTCACTCGTTCATGATGATATTTCGAATTTTATGCGGTGAATGGATTGAGCCGCTGTGGGACTGCATGCGTGCTGAGGAAAAAGTATGGCAACCGATAATTACACATCATTTTCGTTTGCATTGTTGTTGAATCGCTTATGAGCCCATAGAATTTGTGTTTTTTTGTTATATTGATTGTGTGTGTGTTCGTGTTTTTTTTTTTTGCTTTATTTCATTCTGTTTCAGGATGGGGCATCAACGTGCTTTTTGATTTTTCTTCCGACACTTGTTATGGGAAACTTTATGGTATTAAATTTGTTCTTGGCCTTGTTGCTTAATAGTTTTAATTCGGAAGAGTTGAAAAATCGTAAAGAGGTAATTACCCCCGGGGGGAAGGAAAAGAACCATCCCACCAAAACAAAATTTCGATGAAAATGTGACATCATTCATTTTTAAATAATAAATGTTCTCATTGCAAATTCGGTAGGAGGTTGGCGATGAATCTCGTTTGGCCAGAAGCTTTGAGCGAATCCGTTCGATAATACGAAAACAACGATTGGGTCGCAGCCAAAGTTCAAAGATGTCAGAGGTTGTGAGTGAAGTGATCAAACGCGAAAAAAAGCAAAAACATCGTAAGCAATATCCAATGGCACTCTATCGACGTAGCTATGAAGTATGTGTTTCGCGATAAGCCTATTTCAACTGTCATACTTTCAAAAATGAAAGAAAAATGAGTGATTTTTTGTTTTCTTCTATTCAATACCTCAATATTTCAATTTAGGAATCATTGAAACGTCCAATATCTGGGTCAGACTTTGGGTACGCAATTCCGCTGAAAGATCCACATTGCTTGGAGGCGATTATGTCCAAAGAAGATTTGACTGGTGAACGTACCACAGATATTGATGCCGATACCGCTGACGTTGATAAGTAAGTGGAACAATTTTCAATTGGTTTAGTTTCACAACGTTCTGCTTGTATCCCCTGTAACAATTCACAATTTTGTGTATGATGCTTTTCTCTTGTCACCGCAGGACGATAGTGCATGAAACGCATATTACGATTGAAAATGAACGAAAATTGTTGCAGCAAATGTCTTCCGGCTGCGGAACTCAGCAAAATGATAGCAAAGATGAGCCAACTTATGCTGAATCACTAGAGCTGCAGGTTTTCAGCTATCCAACTCAACCGAATGATGGTGATCCAGAGTCGTTTGTGCTATTGCCGAGTAGCTTAAAACCAGACAATTTAGACGCTGAATCGTCCGCACGTTTGACAACCGAACGTAAGGCAAGCACACCAACGATTTGCGGTTCAGTGGAAAATGTTGCACAAAAAATCAGAGAGCATACAAGTGCCGTTAATAAAACATGTGGCTATGCCAGCCCAACATCACAATGCTCAAAATCCGAGCGAAATGCGAGTGTCAGTGGTTCGATCACACACAACGAATTCAATATTCCACGTTTGATGAGCGACCAATCGATAAATTCAATTTCAAATGATCATGAAGATGTGTTTCCGCAGCAAAATCTTCGTGATGAATTGCTCAGCTGTGATAAAAAAGAGCTCTTTCAATTTTTAAACGATGACTTCGACAACAGTCACAATTATTTCAGCGACACCGTTGGTTATGGCAGTGCCATGATCGATCCGGACACCGACAGTTTGATGTTTGATTCAAAACGTGATACCAGCCTATTTTCACCCGTTCGTAAAGCATCAACCACCAGCAATAAATCGAATCTCAGCTACATTTCGAACTCCATCTTCGAAACACTTGAGCAAACACGCGGTGGCAGTATCAGTGAATCGATTGATCGAAAATCATTAAGCCAAATAAAAGCGACCGACAGTTATCCGCATTGTGATGAATTGGAGCCACTGGTACAGGATTCCGAATTTGAAAATATCATTGCGAGTTTTGAAAAAGAATTGTCAAGCATCAAAAATTCCACATGCTCATTGCAACGTCAATTATCGGCAATATCACGAACGCCCGATGCTCAAGCCAAAGGTTCATTTGAAAAAAGCTCTTCCACAAATACATACGAAGAAATACTTCCAATACGTCAATCGGCGAACAACAGCAATCAAAGCACACGTGATAGTGTGAAATTGAAGCGTCGCAGCCTTGAAAAGCAGATGAAGATCGATGATGATTTTAATGTTTCGCATGAAATTAAAAAGATTTGTGATAATATGCAGGCTCCATTTGCCGATTCGCATCATCGAAGAGGCCCATGCAATCCATGCATCGAACTCAAACAAAGCAGCAGCTACTCGGGTACGGATCCAAATAATATACTCATTTCGCCAAAAACACGGCGACGAAGTGAATTCCATAGTAGCCTTGATCGTATTAAACGTTCAAGTCTTATCGATCGTGTCGATGAATCGCTACTTGAAACCGAACCGAATGCAGTTGGTCCACAGCAAGAGCAACAACAGCTGCTGTATCACACACGCAGTGAAAGGCTTCCAAGGAAATATTTAAATGCTGACATGAATATCGAAAGTTTATCACTTAAAAGCACTGGCAGTTACGAGCATCTCGTTTGTCACACCGACAATAAAGAGCCGAAAAAAATCCGATTCCAAAAGAGCTCGGAAGAGAATGAATCGTCTCTCACCGATAGAGATAAAAGCGATAAAAATACAGGTGATGGTACGGATGGTGATGAGAGCAGAGGTAAAGTATATGTTAATAGTTGAATATATCATTTTTTTTTCTTGTCGATTTGCTGCCCATGCTCAATATAGAAATAGAATCATTGGAATGAACCAACCAACCACACACATACACACACATTTATATATCCACAAACCAGAATTTAAAAGAAATAACATAACATAACATAACAATCCATTTCCAAACCGATCCAGAATATCGGAACAAACGTACTTGAACGTACATATATTTATACATTGTGGTAAAAATGTCGTAATAATGCTGCATGTCATCGCACACAAAACTCATCACATTGAACAGCCTCGTTCGCCATATACACGAATACGAATATGCATATGCGCATCTAAATATACCATAAAATGTTCAATGCTCAGTGCTCAATGTGCAATGTGTCGTCCCGTAGCACACACACACACAATCATTATTGCGTACAGCCAACTTTCGCAATTGAATGGCATGCATCTTTTATTACGTGAACTGCATTTGGCACAATGCACAAACATATGACGTAGCTCGAGTATGATTGTTTGGATACCCGGAGCTTCTACCTCAATCTGTAGATTTTGAACATTTACATATACAATATTCTGTACAAAGATTTTTTAACAAACAAACCAAAAAAAAACCTATGCAAATGTTTAACAAATAACAAGAATTTCTTCTTACGCCAATTCACACACTGATACTTTACCAAATTCGCAACCTATTTGCAACCAAACACATGTAATATTTCTTAAAAAGTTGTCCAGTTCCGCCTTGCCTCAGCTCATTATATAAACTTATCAACTTATCAACTTATGAACGTATGAACTTATATGAGTGCTATGATTCTTATCAACATTCATCATATTGAATGACATTTAATACATAATATTTTATATTACCTGCGAAATATAAATCTAACAAATACAAATTTCTTGATCTTTTTCAACTTGACCAATGGATAAATAAAAATCTAACATTTAATTTAATCTTTTTTCTCGATTCTATTATCTATAATGCTACATAGTCAGCCTGTATATACGATCGCTTTTAGGTATTTCATTTTTTTTAGCTCACATGTTTCGTCCTCTATTTTGTAGATAAAGAGAATGCCGTAGCACTTTCAGATAGACCATGGCATTGTTTAGTATCATATGTTGATGATTTAACCGTAGGTGGAAGACGTAATTCAAAGGGGCTATACGATGATCCAATGTTATTTCCAAGCTTTGGAAAACGTAAAGCTCCAAAGGTACCTGATGATTGTTTCCCACAAAAGTGCTATGAACGGTAAGTGATTGTTTAAATGTTCACGCTGCAATAAACAAAAACAATGGAAGCAACGCAGACACATCTCTCTCTCTCTTTCTCTCTATCTCTATTCTAACTTTTATCCAAACACATCGACCAAATTGTGAAAATCGTCAAGATGTCCATGTTGGACTACATGTGGTGGTGCTGAATATCAAGAAAAATGGATAAAGATGCGTACGGCCGTTTTGTCTGTTGTTGATACGCCAGCATTCGAATGGTTTGTGCTCGTATTGATATTTGCTTCGAGCATAACACTTTGTTTTGAGGATATCTACTTGGATTCAAATGAACGCCTCAAGCAATTTCTATATTGGACAAATTTCGTGTTCAGCATGGTGTTTGTCGTCGAAATGGTGCTGAAATGGATGGCATTAGGTTTCACACGATATTTTACCAGCTTTTGGACCATTCTCGATTTTATCATTGTTTTTGTAAGAATGAATTCTGCTTACACACAAACACAAAAACAATCATCATTTTTTTTTTTTTTTTTAATTTCATGTTGTTTGACTGACAGGTGTCCGTCTTCTCGCTGCTTATTGAAGAGAATGAAAATTTAAAAGTGCTTCGTTCGTTGCGAACATTACGAGCACTGCGACCGCTACGGGCCATATCACGTTGGCAGGGAATGCGAATTGTTGTGAATGCACTCATGTATGCCATTCCATCCATTTTCAATGTGCTGCTGGTGTGCTTAGTATTTTGGTTGATATTCTCAATCATGGGCGTGCAATTTTTTGGCGGTAAATTTTACAAATGTGTCGACGATGATGGCGCTCTACTGGATGTCAAGGTATGTCGAAATCATTTTTACAACTTGCAACATGTTCCATCTTACAATTCTCTCTCTCTCTCTCTCTCTCTCTCTCTCTCTCTCTCTCTCTCTCTCTCTCTCTCTCTCTCTCTCTCTCTCTCTCTCTCTCTCTCTCTATCTCTCTCTCTCTCTATTTCATTTTTCCTCAGATTGTACGAAATCGTACGGAATGCTATGAGAAAAATTACACATGGATCAATTCTAAGATTACATTTGATCATGTTGGTATGGGTTATTTGGCATTGCTGCAAGTTGCCACATTCGAAGGATGGATGGAAGTGATGGCCGATGCTGTTGACGCGACCGGTGTCGATTTACAGCCACAGCGCGAGGCCAATCTGTGGGCTTACATTTACTTTGTGATTTTCATTGTATGCGGTTCATTTTTCACATTGAACCTATTTATCGGTGTCATCATCGACAACTTTAACATGCTCAAGAAAAAGGTAATGCACAAATCGATAGCCATCATTAAATTTTGTTATTGAATGTGCTGTTTATTTCCTCTCAAAAAATGACCGCATTTTATATTTTAAACATTCATTTTATGAATTCGAATAATTGTCGTTCATTTTTTTCGTTCGCAACAGTATGAGGGTGGCGTGCTCGAAATGTTTTTGACGGAATCACAAAAACATTATTATACCGCCATGAAAAAGCTCGGCCGTAAAAAGCCACAAAAAGTAATTAAACGTCCTTTGAATACATTTCTCGCAATGTTTTACGATCTCTCCAATTCACGAAGGTAAAAATGGTTCATCAATCAATGATTTCAAAAGGAATTGAAAGAAAAAAAACGGAAATGAAAAATTCTCAATTTATCATCGGTTTGTTTTCTTTGCAGATTCGAAATCGCGATATTTGTTCTAATTTTTTTAAATATGCTGACTATGGGCATCGAACATTACGATCAGCCGCATGCTATATTTTTTATATTAGAAGTGAGCAATGCTTTTTTTACCACGGTGTTTGGCTTAGGTACGCTTTTCTCTTTCTCTCATTTACTATAAACATTACCCTGTGCCCAGCGGGCAACCCAGTAGGTTAGATAATCAATAATTGTCTTTTATTTTACAGAGGCAATCGTAAAAATTGTTGGCCTAAGATATCATTATTTTACGGTTCCATGGAATGTATTCGACTTTTTACTCGTACTAGCATCAATATTTGGCATTCTGATGGAGGACGTAATGATTGATTTACCAATATCACCGACATTATTGCGTGTTGTTCGTGTATTTCGTATCGGTCGTATTCTTCGTTTGATTAAAGCCGCTAAGGGAATACGAAAATTGCTATTTGCATTGGTCGTATCGCTGCCAGCTCTATTCAACATCGGTGCACTATTGGCATTAATTACATTCATCTATGCAATCTTAGGAATGTCATTGTTTGGTCATGTTCGTTTGCAAGGCGCCCTAAATGATATGGTGAATTTTCAAACGTTTGGCCGAAGTATGTCGTTGCTGTTTCGTTTGATGACATCGGCCGGTTGGAATGATGTTTTAGAATCGTTAATGATTCAACCACCAAACTGTGATCCGTACTTCAATAATCAAGCGAATGGCGATTGTGGCCATCCGCTGTTGGCAATCACCTATTTTACCAGCTTCATTATCATCAATTATATGATTGTCATTAATATGTACATTGCTATCATTTTGGAGAATTTCAATCAAGCGCATCAAGAAGAGGAGATCGGTATCGTTGAAGACGATTTAGAAATGTTCTATATTCGATGGTCAAAGTAAGTGATAGTTCTTGAAGTGGTAATCAACAATTTCAAAGACAAATTGATTGAGAATCATCTCTTATTGTTTTAGATACGATCCGCATGCAACACAATTCATACATTTCTCACAAGTGTCTGATTTTTTGGCCTCTTTGGATCCACCGTTGGGCATTCCAAAGCCAAATACCGTTGCTTTAGTTTCATTCAATTTACCAATTTCGTCGGGCAATAAAATTCATTGCTTAGACATTTTGCATGCCTTAGTGAAGCATGTGTTGGGACATGTCGAAGAAACTGACAATTTCAAGCAATTACAGGTATGAATTCAAACTTCAGATGGAAAACGTTGGACTAAACAAAACTACTGAAGAAACAACAATTAAAAGCGTTTTTCTTTATAAATTGCAACAATTGACCATATTTTCAGGAACAAATGGACGTCAAATTTAAGAAACAATTTCCAACTCGCAAGGAATTGGAAATTGTGTCGTCGACACGAATTTGGAAGCGAGAAGATAAGGCAGCAAGAACCTTGCAAAATGCATGGCGAGAGTACTTAAGGTAGTACTTGATTTTATCTCTATCCTAAATTTGTACTTTATTGCATGAAATATGGATTAATGGATTGGCATTTTCATCTTAATTTCATTCATTTTGAATTCAACTAGAATAAAAAAGGAACGCGAGCGTTCGCCATTGTCGCAGGAAGATGAACACACTCAGACATCAAGCCCGGGCGGTTGGCACAGTAAATTATCGGCATTGAACTTTTTACACTTGCAAGTGCATCGACGCGGCACAGCAACATCAAGCCGTGCATCATCTCGAAAATCATCTCGAGCATCAGACGCATCTGATTTGAGCGAATTGGCTGGACCGTGGCTCAATTTGCCACTGATGCTTGTTGGCGGCGCTGGTGATGTTCTTAAAGACATGAAGCCATCCGAAGAAGATAGAAAGTATGTAATCAACAAATCAAAACAAAATATCTGTTCTGGTTTGAAATGTCAAAAAGTGAATACACATTTTTGGACGAAATGATATTTACAAAAAAAAAAAAACAAACAAACAAACAAACAAAAATTGAGATTTATTTTGAACACACATTCATTTGTGCCTGAACAGATTTTCACTATTTAACATTTCGATCAAATTTAAGTCGCTAAGTGTTAACATTTTTGTAATGTGTTTCCGTAATTTTGCTTAGTTCGGACTCAGGAATTCGAACGCCGCGTCGAAAGAGCTTTTATAATTTTTTCTTGCGGCATCAAGATGCGGTGGATGATTCGATAGCATCACCATCGGTAAATCGTAAAGCGGTGAGTCCGAATGCGTCTGCTAGTCGAACGATCTCAGCTGCCAATTCATTTGATGAAAAGCAACAGCAACAGCAACAGTTACAAACAGCGCCCGCTGCAAAAACAAAACGTGCCACTAGTTTTGTGCGAAAGAAGCCGCCATTCGAGCGTGGTTTGTCCGCCCAAAGCGCATTGCGAATCAACAAAAATGCTCATGTTGGTAAGTGATTTATTGATCGAACAAATCGAAAACTGGAAACATGTTATTGTAGTTAGTTGTCGATGTGTGTGTGCACTATATGTGAGAGCAATTTTTTAATTAGTTGATGGTCCTTCAACCACATCTTCAACCAAAGATGTGAGCATTTTGGTTACAGAACCATCACCTGATATTCCACCAGCATCAATAAGTAGTCTTCAAGTAGAACCATCTAGTACGTTGGTTCATGTATTAGTGCATAGAGAAAGTGAAGAATATCAAACCGATGTGGAAGACAGTAATAGTCCGGACAAAGGTATGTAGAGCTGTTTCATTTATCATAATTTCATGAATATCCGTTTTTGCCGTTTGTCCCAACCGCCCCCCCTCCCTCTCCCCCGCCGCTATCATATTTTTGCACAGCACAATACAGGTTTAGCCGTTTTCCCCGAGTGCTATTTTACTCGCCCCCTGCCCCCGCCATTTTCAAATCAAATTTATTTCTAACAAAAATAATACTTTTGAATCAGCTTCATCAAACATTTCAGCATAATTGTGTTTACCGTTTTCAATCACTATAATAATAACTATTTGCAAAGTGTAATTGTGTTCATCGAATTTGTATTAATGTGAACATTTCTAATTTGTTTTTTACTATATTTTTTTTGGTTGTGATTTTGACTATTTCAATTTGAATGCTTTAAATTTAAACAGCTATATATTTGTTTTGTGTTGTGTGTTTGATTGTGTGTTTTTTTTTTTTTTTTTTTATTCAATTGAAAATCAGATGAACAAACAAAACGGACACAAAAATCACCAACACTGTCACAATTGCGTGTGACACCGTGCGAGGGTTCCGATGAAATTGATCCGGTTGGCAATCAAGGGAGCATTGTTAAAATAATGGTCGAAAGTCCAAAAGAGCCGCCAAATTCGGAATTTGGAGTTGCCTTTCCTCAAACAGCAGTCGTCCGAATAAAGACTGAATCAACACATGAAATAGAACAAACTGATGGTCAAACTTCGTCGACCGCAGTCCCATTGGCAACGGATATACAAGAGCCAATTGATGTAAATATTCCTCGTGACACCACAAATATTTTCTATGCATACGAAGAAGCGGAAATAGACAATAGTTTTCAAGAACAACAACAACAACAACAACCACAATCTCAGCGAGCGCCTGATTTGCCCAGTGTTTCAACAGATCCAGTCATCGAACATGAAACAATAGCACCAGTAACACCATCCGACACAATCCAATCCAACAATCAACCAGTTAACATCGAACAGGATGACACAAATGCTCCACACCCAAGTCAATCCGATAATAATGCCACAAATCCGATCAGTACTGATAATTGTAGATCAAGTAGCTGACCAACAAACTAAATATAACAACCACCACAATAACAACAACAACAACAACAAACACACACACTCTAAAATCAAATCACACCCAATCCAAATACACACGATGAAAACAATTTGTACGAGCGATGATACATACACGAACTCACTTCGAACCCAACAACAACACACAACCAAATGTGCAACAACAAAAAAAAAACAACAACAAAAAACAAAAACAAAAATCAAATAAAATAAAACAAAAAACCCAATGCCCAAACCATACATAGTTGACAATCTTCTCTTGAGATCTTCATACAGTAGCGGAAATGTTAAGTTTAGAAAACGCATTCTTTTTTATTAAATTCATAAAACAATTTCGTCTGTTTCTTCTGAATGAACAAAAAAACAACAACAACAACAACAACAACAACCAAACAAGAAAACTTTGAGTCATCTAGTTCGAGTAGTCACAGAAAAAAATCACAGCGCAACTTTTTATATATTTACATCTTTATTCAAGTCACACAATAAAATACAAATAAACATTAAAACAAAAACAAAAAAATAATTTAAAAAAAAAACAAGCAACAGAATTAACATAAAAAAATGAGCTGCAACAAAACCAAATATCAGATCAATTTTTTTTTTCTGATGAATGTGATTTCCAATCGCGAAACAAATTGATATCGTTTTCTCCTCATCAAATATTACACTTGTACATTTTGTTTTAGATGCGTTTTAAATAAATTTAAAGATTTAACAAAAAAATTAAAACTAGTTTCCAATAGAACAAACAACAAAATATATTATATATTATATATATTTAAACCCAAAAGCATAAACAACAACAACAACAACAACAAAAAAACAACAAAAACAACATAAATGGTTTTCTTCTGTATATAAAAAGGTTCTGCATTCGAAACAAACTAGCCACTAAAGTTTTAAATGCCATTAATGCAGACACATTAAAATGACACATTTTTTTAAAATTGTAATTGAACAATTTGAAACACAACAAAGAAAATAATTGAATGAAATTGAACAAAAAAAAAAATCGCTTCGAAAATACTTTTTAACAAGTAGAAACTAAAAAAAAAAAAAACATTTAACAGATTAATTAGCTACTTGCAGAGCAACATGCATTTCATTCATAGAGGTTGGCCCTAAAACCTTTTTAAAAAGCAACAAATTTAACCAAACAAAAAAAAATCGTTCTTTGAATAATTTAGTAGCGTAACTAAATATTATCGGTAATACACAGAAGATTTGCATGCAATTAAAGCAACAAGTCAGTGTAATAAATTGCGGTACATAGCATACCGAACAAAAAACAAATACACAAAGTGACAACGTGATGAACAGCGCACAGGTAGCAAAGGCAGCAGCAGCAACAACAATAAGAAGCGTGAAAATAAAAACCAACCACAAAAACAAACAAAACAAACTGAAGAAAAAAACGAATTTGTTATGCATTTAATAAAGGGAAATATCAATTATTAGCGTACATAGTTTAATTTGTTATGATGCATGAACAACTCACACTTAAAATTTAAAAAAAAAAATCAAAAATAAAAAAAAAAACAAGAAAAGAAAAACAAAAATGTGCAACAAAAACTAATAAATGAACAACAACAACAGAAAAAAAATCAATTTGGAGTTTTTACAAATTATAACGTCAATATATCGAAAAAAAAAATTAATTAAGAGTTGATTAACAATAAATTTACTTAATGGCATACGTAACCAATATACTATGTATATACAGAGATAAAATGTAAAATCAGAATGAAAACAGCAACAAAAAAAGCAACAAAGCAACCAAAAACTGTATAGTCTAAATTAAAATGAAAAGTTTGATTGAAGTGATGAAAACGAAAACAAAAAAAAAACAAATGTGCCGTATTCAAGGAGAAACTTGTGCAAAGCGGTGCAACTAAATGAAATAAGTTGCAATAATAGTTTCATTTTAGTGTATAAGCAAATAAAATACAACAAATGTAACTAGTTAAAACAGAACAAACAAACAACCAACCAAAAAAAAACAACAACAACAAATAAAATCCACACAAAAAAAAAAACAGTGACATTTTAAGCACTAACTAAAACATACATGAATCGATTATCTTCTGGACCAAAACTCCTTATCGTATACAATTTAGTATTTTTTTTTTTTTTTGTCTCAAATATACACAAAAACACAGTCACGCCTTCATACACAACACACACACACACACAGACATACACACACAATTCTCCAAATCTAAATCGCTTGTGACACCAACATTTCATGAACTTTTTCTGCTGAAATTTCTCATCGCCATTGAACTACTTATTGTCACTCACCAACCAATTTAACAATATCAGAAAAATGCCAATTGCCAAAAAAAAAACAACAAATAATAAACTGCATATGATGTTTTGAATATGTGTTTAAATTTACATATTCCAAACCAATGTTTTTTTTTTCGATTCGCGCGCCTCCTCCAAAAAAAATAAACCAAAAAAAATAAATCCCATAAAACACAATTTTACTAAATGATGCAACAATTGAGGCAAATCACCAATACATATTCTCTCCATAGAGTATTTTTTGGCTAAAGAAAACAAAATTTGGTTTTTCGTCAAAACCAAAACCAACAAAAAAAAAAAAAAAACAAATTAATAACAATAAAAAATCGCTACGCTGAAAACTAAATTGTAACAATAAATAGGCAAATTTATAGAAAATATATTTAAGAAATATTTTTGTCAATTTGACATGAATTCGTGTTCAATTACGAAATGAGATTCAAATGAGATCAAATTTAAACGAAACTAAACAACAACAACAAAAACGCTCACCAAAAGAGAGACAAAACATTACACATAGAACAAATGACAACTAAGTAAATCATTTTTGTTTTGTTTTGTTTTGTTTTGTTTTTTTTTTTTTTTTTTTTTAATCAAATTAAAGTATATATTTATATGTAGAAAATAAAAACCATCCATAAACGAAAACTCTCAACAGTGGACGGGTGTAGTTTTTCTTGAAATACCGAGAACTGAAATTTGTCGGTGGAACAAATTTCTGAAACAATTTCACAAGTATTTAAACCTTCATACAACGCAACCTCTGAAAATTCTTCGAAGTTAACGAGAGAACAATTGATCCCATGAGATTACCGGTATTGAGTTGGTGTTTCTGTATATTATAAATATATAAATATATTATATTTGAAGTGCGCCATTTAAAAACAACCAAAATAAAAACCAATTAACGAATGTAGGTAACGATTATTATAGGAACTTAATCGATATATAAATCTATCAAAAACAAATGATTAAGTAGGAAATGAAACAACATTACAAACATACAAGAACAATTACCATTATTTGTGGCAACAAATCGTAGCTATTGTTGAGGTTTTTTTTTTTTAATGATAACCAAATAAAGTCATGTTTGCAAACATCATTGGGACAAAATTTTAAGAAAAAAAAAAAAAAAACGAAAAAAACTAGCGACGCAAACTCACAGAAAAAAAGAATGTGAGACAAAAATCGGATTTCATTCAATAAAATTGATGAAAATCATTTGATTTAACGGGGAAACTCCATTATTTTATATTAATAAATGCTATCATTAGTTACATAAATTTAAACAAAAAAAAAGACATTAACAAAATGACATCAATTTTATTCCTCCGACTCAGAATAGATTAATTATATCGTTAGGTTTGTTTTTTTTTAGGGATAACGCTCAATAAAACATCATTTTCTTTTACCTTGAAACAAATAAAATTTATGAAAATTGAACGAAATTACCTTACAAGAAAGCAACAGTGCAAAATTGGTGGATGTGATTTCCATAAATAACAGCCAACATGAAATACATCCATTAACCGCATAAATGCACTGATCATTTAGAATCAAGTATTCAGAAGCAAAATTTACGCTTGTGGTCAATTTAACAAAACAAAAAAGAGAGTGAGAAATGGAAAAGCAATATGAATATCTACGTACATCTAGCAGAATGTATATACTACTGGCGATGAAAACAAGTATAAACCAACTCAAGAATATTAACAATCCAAACAGCAACAACAACAACAACAAACACACACACACACACACACACACACACACACACACACACACACACATAGTTTATATTTAAAGCGAAATGAAAACGGTTATGAAATTCATTTCATCTAAAGTGAATGAACGCAAGAATAAAAGAAACTGAAATATGTTGTCATGTCATATCAGGAAACATTAACAAAGTAGACAATTGAAATGAATCTTTCGTGTTTTTTTTTCTTTCTTACCGCTTCATAGTGTAGAGAGAATAACAAAAAAAAACAAGTAATAATAATAATAAAATTAGATAAATAACATGAGCGTTATTATTAAATGTATAGAAAGAGTTGTGGTTGCAACGTTTCAGTTGTCCAATGTAGACAAAAGTGAGTGAATGAGACAAGCGAACAATTGAGAATGGAACAAATGTCTGAAAATCTGAATGTGATGAATATTGGTATAATATGATCGCCGCCTCTCTATCTCTCTCACTCGGTTGCTAAGTGAATAATAACACTCTTGCCATGACCTTTGCCAACTTTTCGCTTCTTGGGGGCGCCTACAATCGGAGCTCGTGTATGGCATATACGTCAAAATCTTGAGAGAAAAAAAAAAAAAAAAGAATCAAGCATCCAAAAGTCGTCGGATGGAGCAGAGAATAAACGTCTCAAAAAACAAAAAACCATTCTCGACAAATTGACAAATTGACAGATCGTTTTGTTATAATCGGGCGCTTCAGCTTAGCAACTCGATACAGCTAGCAATTAACATACTTTAAATAATCGAACATACACAACAAACTTTCAAAAAAATCAATGAAATAAATGCCATTCGAACCAACGACAATTTGCAATCGATTTTATGTTTTTTTTTCGGCCACCTGAATTTTAAATCTGATGCGTCAAAAAGTTTCCGTTTCCAAAAAACCCCCAGTAATTTCATATTTTTTTGTTATCATCGTTAGATGGGCCGAGGTTCGTGATGCCTTATTTTTGCTTCGCTATTAAATAGGTTTTTTTTTGCGTTTCATTAATACACACACTCTTATGGCGCAAATAAATTAGACATTTTCGCAAGTTCCTGATCACATTTCCAATTTGCATCGTTACAATTATTTGCACCCCCTCCACCCCCAATCAACGATCCATTTGTCTACTTGGATAAAAATTTACTGCGGTATTGTACTAACAACTACAAATCACGATAAGTTAATAAGTTTTTACAATAAAAAAAAACAACAACACCAGATATTAGATATTGGTTCAGCGCCTATTGTTTGACTCATAGATTTTATGAAACAAAAACAAAACAAAATAAGACAAAAAGAAAAAAAAAATAATTTATTTAATAAAAATAAATTAAGCGACAATCATCGAAGTACTCTTTTCAAATTTATTAACCACCATTAGAACAATGACAAACAACTAAAAATAACAACAACAACAAAACAATTCAAACATATTTTATAGCACCTAGCACATTTTTAATTATATTTGAGGCATCCGCCGATATTTTTTTGCTCACGAAAAGAGCCAAGAGAATTAATGAAGTTGTGTGAACAACACACACACAAACACACAAAAGAGATCGAGTTGATTGAAAGTAAACTGATCCAATCATTGGTTTATACATTTATTCGCATACATTTGCCTCTTATCTCTTCATCATGATCAAGTTAAAAAAAAAAACAAACAAAAAAAAAACAAAAAAAAAAACATTTGGTTTTTTTCTTTTCTTTTGTGCTGTCATTTCAACAAAAAGCAACAACCACAAAAACTACACACCAAACAAACACACTATTAAAAAGCTTACAAACATATAAAAACCGCAACAAGTGAATTTAATTAGAATTGTAGTTCTCTTGAGAGTTCATTTATTTTCCGCGCGAAATGACTGCGTTCGTTTTATATTCGAGTTGACAGGCCGTTGGGATTATAAAATGTGAACGAAGAAATGAAACAACAAATTACAAAATGATATGAAATGTCTTTAATTTGTCATGCATTGAGAGTTCTTTCGAGTGTCATTTCACTACCTTCATTTCATTTTAGTTCCTTCACATATACAAATTCAGTTCACATTACACGCTGCCATTATTTGGAGATACATGATTATTGTATCTGGGTTTTTTGTTTTTTTGTTTTTTTGTTTTTTTTTTTGGAAAATTGGCAAGCATTTTTATTACAGCGATAAACATTTTCATCGGAAGCCGATGCCTTTTTTCTCATTTCCTGAAAGTAAAAATAGAATGAGTAATATTCAGCCCGAGATTTTGAGTCACGTGTGAAGAAAAACGCCAACTAGCAGTCATTCCGTGATTTGTTTTTTTTTTTTCTTTTTTTTTGCCACAAAAGACAACGTATACTAAACGAATAAACTCAATTTTACGATTGATATGCAAGAGTTTTAGTGTTCTGTTTTGGTTTTTGTCCAAAATTTGGACTCCAAACAGCAAAATGATAAAAAAACAAAAAAAACCAAAACCAAAATGACAAGAAACAATTTGAAATAAAATATATACTTCTATGTTCTTATTTGTATGTATAATATAGATTTCAGAGTCTAGAATTTAGTATTGAATATTGATTTATTGTGGGTTTTTGGGCAATCAAGTGATAAAACATTTGCAAACACAAATGCAACTTTACACAAAATATTCTCTGTATTTTTCGGTTTGTTCTATTTTTTTTTTTCGGTAGAAACGTACAAATTTTACTCTTTCTCTCTCACATAATAAAAGAACGAAACAAACCATATAAAATGATACAATTAAAAAAAAAACAAAAGAAACAAAAAAACCAAAAAAAAAAAAAAAATAAGCCACTAATGGGTACAAAGATCGGAACAAAGCAAAACGCACAGACACAAATACCATGATTACATCAAACCAATGCAAGAAGTCACGATCGATGCATACAGCAAAAATATGCTATATCACACTCGCAACACATAAACTAAATTTCCAAAATTAAACACACGGAAATATACCCAAGTGTCAAATCAAAGTTTGATTATAACACACACGAACATGAGCTTCGAAATTGATCGATGGTTGAGCGGGTATTCCAATGGTTGTTGCCGTAACAATCGGCCATCGAGACGACACGAATTTCACTGAACAAGTATATATATTTATTATATAGTAAAATATGAATTTAAAAGAAGAAGACGAAAAAACAAAAATTCAACATCCATATTTTGAACGACGCTCAAATTCCCCTTCTTTTGTGGCAAATGCTTCCCAATTGAGAAACCAACAATAACCAAATTAACAACACAAAAAATGGCTTATTTTAATTTTCTATGCATATTCTAACGAAACAACAACAAAAAAACGCCTTTTCTTATTTAGATATTTATTTAATTCGAACTCTTAAAATCAAAATTTTGTTAGATTACAACAAATGAAATTGTTTTTAAAACATAGAAATGTTTGCAACGAATTAATTTTATTTTGTTATTTAAAGTGAAGAATTTGAACAAAACAAAACTAAAAAACAAAAACCTAAAAAAAAAAAACACATCAAATCAAATCCTCAAATTGCCTATCCAAATTAGTGTGCATAAAATGCACTCGACAACGATTTTATCTGTTCTTAAATCAATTGTGTGTGTTTTTTTTTTCTTTCTTTTTCTAAATGCAATTTCGTTAACTCTTTTTGTGCTTAAATATGTTTATACACTTTTCTGGTGGTCACAATCACAATCAATTCCACCATTGGATCAAACATTTCATTCATTTTTATTCGGTGATAAATTGAGAAACATACACACAATTATATATAGAGTCACTCTATTAGAGTGTAGACAAGTATAGAATGAAATAAAATGAATGATGGCAAGCAAGCAACAACAACAAATGAGCACACTTTGAAAGTATGCAGAAAGAAAAGCGCCCGTAAAAATTCACCATTTTCTGAATTTCGAAAGAATTTAAATGACAGCTAGAGAGTAAAAAAACAAAGTAGCAATAAATTTGTTATTTCTATTGATGCATGAAATTGCAAGTGAAATAAGCTCACATTTACGTGTCAATGATTCACGCCTACCATTTTGCTTTTTTTTTATGAAGGGGCAAACCAAAATCAACAATTCAAATGTATTTCTCAATTGAATGCGCTCTTTTGCTCTGATAAGCTGTCAAAATATTGTTGCATTTTAGTATTTTGACAATTTTCGCCTTAATTAAAATAAAACTTGAGAACAAACCAAAAAAAAAAAAAAACATGAAAAATAAAATTAAAAAAAAAAAAAAATACTTGAACAAAATGAAAAAAAATAAAAATGTAACATGAAAAAAGCTTACATTTACAAATCCAAATCCAAACAACATGAGAATCATGTTTCATCATATTTACAATTCAATTCAATTAGAATTTGCTACGATTTACGATCGGTGAATTGGTCAAAATGACTTTTAATGCACGGCGCCATCACCTTTATCGTCCCTACTTGCCGCCAATTTATTCCCGATTTCGAACAACAACAAAAAGCCGATCGAAAATCATTTAATATATCACGATTGTTATGGATCAGTTTGCAGTTCTCACAAACACCCCATGAACCCATGACAAACAATTGAAATTTTGACAATATATGCTAGCAAATAAATTATTAACGGGAATCGTACGTTTGAATCAGACACACACTATCGAATGAAAACAAGAAGAAATAACAACAACAACAACAACAACAACAACAAAAACATGTGTAAACAAAACAAGGAGAATCATTCGTATTCTCAATCAAATCAGGATTGTTGAGCAATTGTTCAGCAAAACATTTTTTTTGTTTTTTTTTGCTTAGTTTTTAAATTATACTCTCATTAGAACTGGCCTACTTGTGCATTGCAAATAGTACATAAGAACTCTTTCATTTTCCAATAAATGGCTTCATCGCATTCGCATGAACCAAAAATCATTCATCTAACAATGAATCCATACCGAAACCATAAAACAACAATTCAACAACAACAACACAAACACAAACACACAAGAAATGAACATAATATCCACATAGTAATGAAAACCATGTATAATGATAGAATGACCATTTGACGCAAACCAACCATTTAACTGTACTAAGCTCATATAGCAAAAGTCTCTTTACAGACTCTTAATGTCTTCATGTTATAAATTAATAACATCCCTTTCATTTCAAAGAAAATGCATTTAAAGAAGAAAATACATAAAACAACAACAACAAAAACAACTGACAAACGACAAAACAAAACTAAATGATTATAACATTTGAACCAAACAACCAAAAAAAAAAGATAAAAAAAAAGAATCGTGGTCGCATCGTGTGATTCGAATGAATTTGGTCAGTTTTGTGAGGCTGATGCTCATTTAGTCGAATCGATTTCGACTTCGGTTGTCCTTCATTCAAATATCACATTGCACGATTCGATCCAAATAATGATAAATTAAATAACGAACGTCAAAACCATTGTAAAATCGAATTAAATTAAAAAAAAAAAAACAAAAAACAAAAAACAAAAAGTAAAATACTATAATTAATCATAATGAACAAACAATCAATAATATTTTAAAAATAATAAAATCATAATCATAGATCAAATTTATGACAAGATTTATTCATTTTTCTTTGTAATTTTGTTTGTTTTTTTTTATTTTGAGTGTGCATTTTTTTCCCTTCAAGTCTAAAAACGTAGTTGTTTTTAGAATTTACAGCTGAAAACAGGATTATTGCATCATATTGTTGTTAAGCAGCTAAAAATCTTATTTAACAGTTAATGAAATGCACGGAATTTCATAATTTGCATCAAAGATTTCCAATGTAATTTGTGATTTATTTCAATTCAACAGTGGTTTATGATTGCACCATAAAAGCAATCATTTCTTTTGGGTGAGTATTTTAAAAGCCATCCACGATGATACACATTATCAGACAAGTCGAGATTGATGGCCTCGACATTTTTGACCTTCCGCATGACTGTCTATTATCGTGTGAAAATTGGTTCACACCTTTTTTATATATATATATATATATATATATCACACATCTCATCTGAAATTCTAGCGAATTTTCGAATAGATTAGAAAGACAGAAAGAAAGAATAAAAAAAAATGAAATGTAATGCAATATAAATATAAAATATTTGTTCTAGTAAAAATCCCAAGTGTGTGAGTCACAACACTCAGTAATGAGTCAAAAAATACGGCTTGTGAATCCTGAGAAAAAGGTATATGTAAGTATGTTAATTTGTTGTTTTGTTTTTGCCGATATATCTGTTTTGCGCGCGTTTTTAAATTAGATCATTTTCTGGAATCAGATAATTTCCATTTTGCATTTTTTCTCAAAGTAGCTGACAAACTAAAAGCATTTTTATGATTTCTATCTCTTTCTATCTCTATCTCTATCTCTCTCTCTCTCTCTCTCTCTCTCTCTCTCACTCTCTCTCACTCGCTCTCTCTCTCTTTTTAACTGTTTAAATTTATTCATTTATTCATCAAATATGATGAATATTGTTAATTTTAAACATAGTTGTTGTGTATCCACAACAAATTGTGGATGCATGCTCTCCCAAATACAGTTTCAGTGCTCAAGGTGAAAATGTCATTCAAGAACAATTAAAATCGACCAAAAATTCGGCATAACGGGAACTCCAACCGACCAAATTCGACCTTCTAAATTATTTGATTCGTCACAGATGTGTTTGATGAAGTGTATGTGGTGTGAGCAACAGCAAACATATCGTATTTGTGTGTGTGTGTGTGTGTGCGTGTGTATATATATATTTTTTTCAAATATTCTTCTTTTTTTGAATTCGTTTTTTTTTTTCTTTCTTGAATTAAACACTTTATAATGTGACTCAGTGACTCAAAATGCTGAATAAGCATTCTGGCTTTTTCCAACTACTCTATACTACTATGTGCAACTCAAACTGGATGCGGATGAACAAACAGCAAATGTTGTTCAGTCTAACAAAAACGAAATAGAACTCGAACGAAATTTATTTAAATAAATGACTCCTTAACAATGGCAATAGCAATCTCAGACGTCAACATGATTTTTTGATTTTTTTTTTTTTTTTTTTTAGGATGTGTACAACCAAAAAAGATAGAAATTTGTTCGATTCGCGCTATTAAACAGGTCCATATTTGGCGAATAAATTCCCAAACAAAAAATTTTAAAATGAAAGATTGACTTTGTATCTTTGGGTCATACATTTTGTTGTTGTTGTTGTTTTTTTTTTTTTTTTTGTCTTGTCGTTTGCATTTCGTTCAAACATTGGCCGAACTCAAGTTTCCATCGTTTCATGTGTATTTTGAATGAAATCAAAGATCACCACTGCACTCAAGGCACACGCACACAAAACATAGTCTTCATAAGTTTTTGTGTCGTATTTTCCATGACGCGTAATTTCAATTGTTGCATTTGTTGAATCATTAACACAAAATGATAGACAGATATTGTGTTCGCTTTCATTAGCAAAAAAAAAAAAAAAAAAATAAGAGAAACGAGTTCAATTTTTTATCATAACAATAAATTTCCTTGAATCATGTCAAACAGAAAATGACAAAAAAAAAAACAAACACGAATCACTTCAACCGATGGTGTGACTCCAATGGCAGGGATCAGTTTTACAATGTATAACAATAACAACAACAACAACAAAACGAAGAAAATTTAAGCAGCTCGATACTAATCTGTGAGATATTGAATAAATACGTCTGATATTTACCCAGAGACAATTTAGAATGAATAGTATTTCCTCTGATTTAGTTATGATTTATTTAATATACTTTACTATACTACATATTGTGTATGTAACATTATGTAAATGATTTTGTGCTTTTCTATTACAAATTCGTTTTCGATTTTTACTCTTTTTTTTTTGTTTTCTTATAAAATACACACAGTGTGTATTACATTCAATAAATTCAATAAGATCCAATATCATGGAATGTCATTCATGCAAATTTCAATGTATTCTCAACGTTTTCGATCTTCAAACAAATTGCGCCTGCTTAAACAGATAGAAGCGTTTACTTGCAACACCCAACAACAACGAAATAGAGAACACTGACCACTGCAAATTAGGTGTTACATTGGATCTGTTTGTAATTGAACACCATAACACAGGTAGGGTGACGACAATTTGACACAGGTGTAAATATTCATCACTAGCTCTTTCATTTCGTTTGATTTCCACCTCTAGGAATGTGTCTTTTATTGTTGTTTCATTTAGAATCTTTGGAAATTCGCTTGCATATGCATAACAATTCATTGAAGAATTATTGATTCCAACAGTAAAATGACAGTGTATGATGTTTTGCGATCGACCAGTTACAATTTTCTTCAAACGGGAAGATGGATCGGTTTGTTTTTTCTTTTTTCTTTCTCTCTGTTCTCAGCAATAATAAGTAACAACAATAAAAAGTCATCCACCATTCGAATATTTAATGGTAATTAACAACAAATGCATATAAACAGCAGGGTCCCTCCCTGTTTCGACATCATTCATATGCGTAACATTTAAATGATTCAATTAAATGCGGCTTCATGCCCACTCAAATGCGCTTTAGCGATTCGATTTGCGCGAAGTCAAAAGCCGACCACAAGCAATTCAGTTTCAAACAAAGCAAAGAGAACGGCTTGTGACATTCAATCAAACAATTATCACACGAAGAAAGCAACACAATAGCAAGAGAAGCAAAAAAAAAGCAGCAGCAGTAGCAGAAGCAGCAAAAGCAGCAGCAGCAAGCAGGCAAGCTCCTGATATACATTCACATACGCAAAGCGATATGATTTGAACTAATTTCAATTTTTGAGATAGTCGTCTCGTTGTTGTTGTTGTTGTTGTTGTTGCCATCGTCTATACTGAAACTGCATTCTCAATTGGGAAAAATTAACGTGAAATAAATGCTCCTGTACACAAAATCGACAACATTTCACACTCGAATCGAATGAGAAGAAGATGAAGGAGTGAACACCAACAACAACAAACGAACAAAAACTAGCAATTAATATGAATAATATATGCTAATCTTGTCAGTTATGCATACATATGATTTGACTTTGCATTTGGATTTGGTTGGAAACAGACACCGAACCAAAGAAGACGAGAGAGAAGAAAAAAAAAGAGGCAACAACACACATTTTTAACTATATTAACATACATTGCTCTGTGGCAATAAAAAAAAAAAGACACACATTTCTCGCTGTGTGCAAATTAATCTTCACATATGTCCAAGCTTCGCTCGTGTTGCACACACTGAGCGAACAACAAGAAGCACAATAAAGCGTGTATTGCGTTGTATATGCGTGTGCGGCGATTCGATTGTGTGTTAGTTCTCTATAAATTTTTTTTAGTACAACATACTACACGGGTATACATTGAACTGTTCGGCGCTTGGCATTCGGCAAAATCGGCTGTTTGCTCTCTCTCCCTCTCTCTTTCTCCCTCTCTCTCTCTCTCTCTCTCTCTCTTTAGCTCTCTATCTCTCTATGGCTATGCCATTGCAAACGAGTACCAACTGATTTTAGTACAGACTAAATCAGCCACCAATGAAACCAACACAACCGAACCCAACATCAATTTTATTGTGTGAATGGGAATTGTGTGCTGTATTGTGTGAATGGGATGCGAATCAGCCGTACGAACAGCTCGAGTGTGCGCCAGTATTCGTATCGAAAGAGATTGGAACATATGTGCATGTCTATGTAACGATTGACGTAATGCCACTTTTTTTTTATACACATAAATTCTGGCTACTTTTATTTTTGTCTTGTTTCTCTCTTGCTCTCTCGTTTGCTCCGCTTGCCAGTGAATGTATATTTTCGTATCACTCTTGTTCATTTTCATTCATTTTCACATTGACTTCTTCTTTTTTGCTTCTGTTGGTTCTGCTTCTCTCATTCGTTCTCTGTTTGTCCCCTTTGGTTTGAGTTGGCACCAGTTGTGTGTTGCGGCTTCTCGTTCTCTCTCTCTCTCTCTCTCTCTCTCTCTCTCTCTCTCTCTCTCTCGCTCTTCCTTATGCGCTGTCACGTTTCGCTTATACACACATTGCCGATGCGAAACGTCAACTCATATCGAAGACACATGTGAAAAGATTGAGCAAAGCGGCCATTTTTTTGCATTTGTTCCAAAGCAAGTGGTACGTTTGAAACATTGATTGAAGCGGTGAATTGAAATTTTTTTGTGCTATACACAGTAACAATCGAGAATATTAAGACATACAAGTTGATGTATAAAAGTGGTTTCATTTTAACGTAAATTTTGTGGTTGTAGTCACGTAAAAAAAAATTTCTTTTTCGTAAAATCAAAATTTAAAAATTCTTTAATCAAGGCCAATTAATTTACGCACTTTTCGACCAACAAAAAAAAAAGAGAGACCGTGGTGTGTGTGTTTTTTTTTTAACAACATTGTTGTTGTTGGGCCTCTTTTTTTCGACTTGGTTTCCTCCAAATTTATTGGCAAAATTCAATAGCTTCTTCCTGTATGTTCATATACGTTCACACGCATACAGTGACAGCGAAAAACGCGTTTAGAAAACGCACACAACGGTACCGCGGGGACCCAGATCGACTAGTTGGTTGTTCATTCGGTTTAGGTGTATGGTTCATTTGATATTCACATAACCCGTACGGGGACTACGTGAGGAGAGCTCAAAAGCGGATTGCATTGGTGTGCGTGCCGAACACACGAACACTGTTTTCGTTTGAGTATCTGTGCTAGTGATACATATGATTATCGTGCGATGGCAGTACAGCTGCTTAATTCAATACCGACTGTCCAAATGCGTATTTAGTTTTTTTTTTTCTTCTTCATCGTTGAGAATATACACGGAATAAAATATCTGCAAGGAAAAATGCTTTGAACAGAGAGAAAAAAAAAAAACCGAAGTAATTTCTAATAAATCCGGGGAAAACGAAGAAACGACAAGCTGACGAAGTGACGAAAACTGTTTAATTGTTTTATATTTAAAATTAAAAAAAAAAAAAAGTCGAATGAAACCATATTATATTTACGCATCCAAAATAAAATTGGAGGAAAAGTGAATTGCGGCTGTTGAGAGGAAGACAAAAAAAAAATTGTGGCGTTTTTTTTTTTTTTTTTTGTTGAATGATTGAAGAAAAGCGTACAAAGAAGAAGAATTGAAGTGACGGCGAAACGTGATTGGATTAACAAAATAAAGAAATTGGTTTTTCACGAAATGTCAATAGTTGCAAGTGAATTAAATTCATTGAACAATTTATCGGCTCAATCAAGTAATAGTATTTCCTTGGCCAGTGTTGAATGGTACGTACTTTTAACACCATTTTTATTTCCGTAACAATTTTTTTCCTGTACTATTTTTTGTTCGTTTGGTTTTTTGTTTTTTTTTTTTTTTCTTTATATTATATTCATTTAAAATGTGTTCAGAACATTTGGAGAATGCAAATGTGCACAATTTTTCTCCCCATTTTTAAGTTATTGTTCACATTTTGTTAATGCTTCTGAACTCATCCGTGCGACCGCACATGAAAAAAAAAGACCCAATGGATTTATGATGTGTGACGCTTTTTTTTTCTTTCTTTCTCTCTCTTTTCTCGCTCGCGGTTTATCTGTGCTTTTGTGCTGCGTGTACGTTTGTGTTGCTGATTGCTGCCTGCTGCCTATTGTCGCACACTACACCACAACAATTTATATTCACAATACACCGCTACTAGGTACTGGGGAAATATTAGCAAAGATGAGGTGCGAGAAAAGATGTTGGGCTGCCCGGATGGGACGTTTTTGGTTCGCGATGCTTCTAGTAAATGTGGCGAATATACGTTGACACTGATCAAAGGTGGCAGTGAAAAGCTGGTGAAAATTTCCCATCAAAATGGTTTTTATGGTTTCACCGAACCGTATACATTTTCATCGGTGGTCGATTTAATCAACTACTATCGAAATGTATCACTTAAACAATACAACATAATTTTAGATGTCAAACTCTTGTATCCAATATCCAAATTCAAAGATAACGATGAGAATACAAATATTACCGATATTGATAAATTGGCACAAAAATTTGTGGACACGCATAAAAATTATGTGGCCAAAACGCAGGAGCTCAATCAGATTGTGCATGAGTATGACAAGACTGAAAATGAACGGAATTTAAAGCGTCAGGCGCACGATGCATTTTTAGAAGCGGTTGCAATGTTTGAACATCAAATCGATTTAAAAAATACGTATATGAAACAAGCACAACCGCATGAAATCAATAGTGTGATGGAAAATTTCGATTTATTAAATGCCCGTTTGGATTCGTTGCGTGATAGTAAAAAATTACTGGAAGAAGATTTGAACAAACAAAAGCAAATGGTATTGAAATTGGAGCGTGAAATCAACAATTTAAAACCGGAACGTTCGATATTGGCCCGATTGAAAGAACGATACCAGAGCAATTTAATGCGGCGCGGTGTTAAGGAATTGAAAATTAAGCAGCTCATCGAAGAAGGATACTCGGCATGGACGGCCAACGAAAATGATAGCGGTTTATCGCACAGTGAACAATCCACATGGCTTCTACCGAATGCCACCCGACAAGATGCCGAACGCTATTTGGCCGGTTTGCCAACCGGTACATTTCTCATACGTCCAAGTTCACATGGTCATTATGCATTGTCGATAGCCTGTAATGGTATTACAAATCATTGCATCATCTACGAAACACCGAAAGGGTTCGGTTTCGCAATTCCCTACAATACATTTTCATCGCTTTTATCGTTAGTTTTACATTATGCCGAAAGTTCACTGGAGGAACACAACGATTTATTAAATACAACGTTAAAATATCCGGTATTCTCATCGTACATTAGAAATTTACAAAAGCAGACATCATCTAAACAAGATGATTATGTGGATGCATCGCCACCCGTTCGTGATTCGTAATTTGTAATTTGTAATTTTTTTTTTTTTTTGTAATTTTGTAATTTTCGTTAAATCGTTTTAATATTTTTTTTATATATATATATACATATATATATATAAATATATATATATATATTCATATATATTAATGGCAATACCTATGTTAGGGCAAGTCTATGCCATCACCAATACACCATCCAAAAAACAAAAACAAAAAAACAAAATAATGAAACAAACAATACATAAATACATACATTGTCCAATCGAGTCAACGAATTCACTAATATTTAAACAAAAAAACAAAAAAAACACATGCATATTTAAAATGCTCAACCGATTTTCTAGATGATCATCATCCATTACCCAGTGCCGTGCAATTCGTGCAATTCGTTAAAATGGGAGACGAAAAAAAAAAAAAAACAAAAACAAAAACAAAAATCATTTGAAAATCGGTTGTCTGCATTTTGAGTATGTTATTCACTCAATTGATTTATTTGCTTTGCGCTCTAGCAGCTATTGTTTGCAGATCGATTGATTGATTCACGGTTTCTCGATAGTTCCATTACGCACATATAGCAACAACAACAAGTCAAATGAAACTAAATGGAATGATTAAAAGAAAAATGAAACAGGACAAACTGAACTCAAACAAACCCTTAGATATATACTCATCAGGTTGATGGCACGATTTTAAAGGGCAAAATGTTAAAACAGAAGAAAATTTCATCACAATGAAATTGAACACACACACACACACACACACACACACACACACACACACAAAACACATAGAAGTGCGACACACAAAACAGAACACATTCATGTCGAAGTCCATGTTGTATTCCAATCGCAACGGAATCATTATTATTATGTATGTTTCTATTTTTTATACGAATGAAGAGAAAAGAAAAAAAAAAGAATATCTGTCTATTTGTACATGTAACATATAACAAAAACAAATAACAACAAACAAATTAATTGTATAAAATAAAAAAAAGAAAAAAAAACAAAAAACAAATTAAAAACATTTTGGCTGGTTCTTGCATCGAATTGAATCGATTGAACGCACGATCGATGAAATCAGATGAAGACACGCCAAATGCTTGAATGTTAGTGTGATGTTTAGAATATATATATATATATAGCATATATATATATATGTGTGACATATGCATATAATGTTTAATTACAAGTTATAAGTCTTGAAATTTATACAAATATTGTAAGATATTTAATCAACTTTTTTTATACCAATCATGATTATATGATGATAAACGATTCGAAACCGAGAACGGCAAAAATACAACAGAGAAATTTCTATAAAAACAAAAAAAAAATAGGTTTTCTATTGGCTAAAATTGAGTTGTAGTTTGAGAAACGTGAACAGATTCAGAAAAACAAAATATTCAATTGAAAAATCAACGAATGAATAAAACGAAAAAGAAAAAAAAACACAGCAAATGGATTGAAAACAATAGCTAGTAACTATTAGTTACGGCACAAAGATGGTAAATAAACGCAAAAATTTGAGATGATTTCAATGTTTTGGGGCATTTTTTTTTTTTGTTTTCGGATGAGCAATATGAGATAGCGCAAAATAATTCTCATCTTTTTGGTTGATGCAATACTCTGTTTTCTTGTATGTCTTGTCGGGAATATATTATTCAAGGAGATATATAATTCTTTTGCTGCACTTCATCATGGGTCTCTCTTTCTCATGCCACACAAAGAGTGTGAATAAAAAAAATATATATATATATAAAACGACGACAGCAGCAGTTATACAAAATAAATAATTACAATTGCAATTGTAATCTATAAATAGTATCATGGCTAAAATCGAGCAAAGTACTTACAGCAATGCAATCTAGTATTGTAGTGTTCATGTACGAGCAACACCAACAGCGATGCCATCATTTAAAAAAAAAAAAAAAAACACAGAGAGAGAGAGAGAAAGAGAGAGAATGATTTATTTCAGTTAAATTTCAGTCATCGTCGCCAATGTCGATATTGAATTTCCATACAACATGTCTCCCTTTTTTTTAACGAAAAAAAAAAATCCCTTTGTTTTTTCAAAACCAAAAAAAAAACAAAAACAAAAAAACTGCCTACCGCATGATTCACATCTAATTCAGGATACAGACGCAATATCTCAAACCGTCTCAACCACCAATGAACTAAATGTCTGGATTTATTTCTCCAGATATCATCGACCTCCTTAAATTCGCCGACAGAAAATATTCATTGCAATTCATTTGGAAACAAAAAATGTGAAATTAATATCAACACACATTATTTCACTGCAACTCAATTGAGGGAAAAGAGCGGTTAATGAATTTATTATTATGTGTCATGATAAAAAAAAAAATTGGTGTACGTGCCCCTGAAACTCTGACTCATTCATATATATTTTTTTTTTGTCTTTTCTTTGCGGGAATGCGAATGCAAACGAGAATCGCAAAACACTTGACAAAAAAAAAAATCGATCGCAATGAAACAAAAACGAAATTTTAAAAAAAAACTTTCAGAAACCAGAACATATGAAATGTTACTCGTTGAGCAGGAATAAAAATGAGATTTGGTATTGTATACCTACAACTAAAAATAAATGGATTTGCGTATGTAGCGCGATTCGAAATTTTCTTTCACACGTGTACTTCCGCTTTATCTCCAAAGTTAAACAAAAAAAAAAAAAAAAACAGGTGCAACAACAACACAAACCAAATCCAAGCATCAAGAGTATCTTGAACTTATGCAAACAATCAATCATCGGTGGCGTTTATGAAACAAAAGAATATTTGCTGCTACATTTTTTTTTCCTCACCTTTTTATTCATCTGGTCAAATCAACCCTGTTGCGTCGCTCTCTGTTCACCAGTTCAATTGTCGAATTCCAATCGATTGAAATTTAAAGTTTCGAAATTTATTTCCGAAAAGATTTCATAAGAAACAAATCGATCACTTTCGATTTGGGTTTCTATAATGTTCCATATCATTGAAATAAAATTACAACAAAAATTGGTTCCTCTTTGTTTTGTAATGCCAGCTGAAGAATTTCAAAACAAAACTATTATAATGTATATCTCTGTTTATGTGAACAAATTCTTTGATAAATCAACGAAGAAAAAAAAAACACACACACACACAATCGACTTCAGGGTTTTTTTTTCTCGCAAATGCTTATGAAACGTTTGATGAGGGAAAAATGTCAATTTATTCATTTTTAAATCACCAATTTTATATGTTTTTTCATTAGATTTCGATGACCATTTTGCCGTGATCCGTATGAAAGTGGTCGTTTTTTTTTTTTTTTTTTTTTTTTTAACGTAGCATCGAAATTAAAGAGTTAACACAAACACAGTCACACAGATTTTTCATTTGTTTTTATATGATAAAATAAATGTGGTTATTCGAATACGTGTCGATAAATTAGAGTGTGACCAATTTAAGAGCGAACAGATTTGCTAGATTTTAATAGAAATGACAAGAATCCGGTTAAAAATGTGAAAAGTCAATGCGTTTATGGTTTATATTAGCTAGTACATGTAAAAACAAAACAAAACAAAAACAAAAACAATGTGATTTTGTTGTTGTTGTTGTTTTGCTAATATCAACAAATGCAGTCCAGCATAATTTTGGTTTGGTTTGCACCGAATTCAAACAACAAATAACACCCGGTTTCAAATATTTCTGTTTATTGTTGCAGTGACAACACAAAACTACACATATTTTTAGATGTTTGCGTTCTAAGTTCCATTTCACCTGTGCTTGATTTTATGGCGCAATCAATTTTTCTTTCATTCTCCTTTGTTTTGTTTAGTTTTTTTTTTTTTGTTTTGTTTTTTTTTTTTTTTCTTGAATTCAAATAACACAATTCAATCAAAATAAATTACTCGCCAAATATAGAATCAAAGAAGCAACATAAGAGAAAAAAAAAATGAAAATTTAACAAAATAAAAACATTACAACACAAACACATATTTTAATACTTTCAGTGGAAATGATAACAAAGAATATATTATACATAAGAAAATATAATAAAGTAAATAGTAGTATTTTTAGTGTATGAAACAAAACAAAAGAAACAAAAAATGTGAATATACGCAAAATAACGTGATTTTGATGAGACAAAACAAAACAAACAAACAAATGATATACAACTCAAAATGGAATTATTATATGAAGTAAAAACGTTCGAGAAAACAGCGCTTCTAATTATACGCCCTGTAAATGCTACCTCAAAGAGATGAAACAGAAAACAAAAACACACACACATTTAAATACCAATAAAATAAAATAAAATAAAATAAAAAAAAAACAAAAAAAAAAACAAACAACAAAACACCGAAACAACCATACAGAAATCAAAAATTATACCCATATTGCATATTAAGTGATTTGTTCAATTATTGTGAGAAAAAAAAATACATGCATAGCAACAAAACGAATGAAGTGAAATAGACAACAACAAAAATATACGATATTATTGAAAGTGATGATGAATTGAATGCAACAAGTGTTGTTTCATGCAAAATTGAAAAAAAAAAAAAAATGTAAATTTTTCAAGGGCCATCCAAATTGCTCCGAAGAGTCAATGATTGTGCACAAAACTAAATATAAAACACACACTACAATTAAAGCAAAAATACCAACAACAACAAAACTATATGATGAAAATTAAGAAGAAATGATCAATGGAATAATCGAGTAATTTCGATTTGAGTTGAATCGAATGGTTTTAAATGACATGCACGTAATTGAATTCTGGCAAATCATCCATTTGACTAACACACAATTTAAATCGTATATAGTTTTTGATAACAGAATTAAACAGCAAAATGGATGTGACTAAATTGTTGCAAATATTGTCGAATTAAATGTCATTCAACCAACCCCACCCACCCTTCCCAACAACAAGAAATCAAATCATTTTTTCTCTCAAACAAATTCCTAAATTGTTTGAAATCGGTGTGAAGAAACAACAACAACAACAAAACGGAAAAAAAACGAATAGAAATCCTGAAGAAATCGATCCATCGAAATTAAATGTGAAATAATTGTATGCTTGTCTATCTGACCTAACTGATTAGTTTTCTATTTTGTTTTTCTGTGTGTGTTTTGTATTACGCAATCAAATAGTTTTCTTGTGTTTTCTTTCTCACTTCAATTGTTTTTTCTTCTTACTTTTCATAATCGAGCGACTAATGCTGTAATCAATTCACTTCGAATAGCGATAACTAATACGATAATTCGTTTGTTTTTTTTTATTCTCAAGCGATTTCATGTCTACCATTCTCCTTAAAAAAAGAAATGTAACAAACAAATTAAGAAAAAAAAAATTATAAAGATATTATTTTTTTTACATTTATAATTGTTTAATCATTCAAATGAAAAAGAAAAGAATATTGTCAGAATTAAACATACAAATCGTAATGAAAAAGAAAAAAAAATTAAAAAAAAAAAAAAAAAACATAAAATTTTTTGGCCAACTCCAAATGGTGAATCATAACTTCAGATATGAAATAAATGGAAGAAATTGTTTTACCCAAAATATAAATTGAATGGTTTTTGTTTTCTTTTAAATTCGTTCAATTTTGGTTTTCTTGGAAGCTATTTTTGATTTTCGTTGTTTTTGTTGTTGTTGGTTTTTTTGGTTTTTCAGCTGCATGAAGATGTGAATGTGTGCGCAAACATGTGCGACATATTTCATCGAAGAAAATTAGGTCGTTGTTGCTAATATGCAGAGAAAAATTCAAACCAAAATCGACAACAACAAAAAAATGGTACGTACTGAGCATGTTCCAAACAGCATCGACACCAATGAGCATTGACTGTCATTGCGTTCCATATGGTTCGGTGGAGATATTTTCGGAGGGGTGATGTTGATGACCTTTGCAGCTGTGAAACAAGTGTACAGTTTCAATTCCATTATTGTTGGCTGTTCGAGAAGGTAATACCTGTTTCGATGTTTAAATCTTCGTTGAAAATTCAATAGAAACAAACGTTCAAACGTTTACTACTGGCCTTTTGATTCGGGTGGTTTTAGATCCAACGCTAACAAATCCAAGTGCCATATTCAGAATTCACGAATATTTTTGTTTATTGAAATCATGTGTGTTTGTGTGCATTTTTTTTCTCATCTCTTTATCATTGTGTATTTTCAAAAATTACCCTTCATGCACAGAAACTGTGCAGTTAGTTCAATGTTTATTTCAACAGTTTCACGTTGTTGTTTAAATATTGCACAAACGTATTGAAGTGATCAAGAAATTATAACAAACCAAGCAAACAAAATGTAATCATTTCAAATTTTCATTCAAGTTTAGAAAATTTCAATTCGCTTCAAGAACGCAGCTGTGCAGTGCATATTATTCTTGGCCTATTTCAACAACACTTGCAAAAAAAAAAAAACAAAAAAAAAACAAACAAAAATAAAGAAAATGGATAACTCTGCATTGGCCGATGTACAGGCACTCGTAAGTAAATGTGTATTGCTCTAGTGCTGTAACCATTCACCTTGGACTAGTGGATTGAAAATGTGTTCAAGGAACATTCACGTCATCGTTGGTCCCATTTGATTTGTTCATCTTTTCTCTCTTTTTTTTTGCATTTCGTTGTTTCCAAATCATATTGTTGTCAAATCCAATTGTTTCAATTCAGAAAGTGCAAATGAATAAAATCGAGTTCATCTTGAGCCATATTTCGGAAAAAATGAATTCACCAAGTACATCAACGACAACGGCTGATGTACGAGCATTGGTAAATTATTATTTATTCGATTCGGTTATTTCACGTTGGTTGAACAACAGTTGGCCTAATTTTGTGATGAATGCTTTTCCATTGTTTATTTCCCGTGGCAGAAAGTGCAAATGGATCGTATGGAAAATATGGTGGACAATATCAAGAAAGAGCCAACAAAAGGGCAACCAGAATGTTCATGATATCGGCATGAACGTCGCCAAACAAAACCAACAATAATGCCTAAGTATGTAATTTGTGTCATTTGTCGTAATGCCTATACATAGGCATGTTTGACATTTCACAACCAAATTAAACAATTAACTAGCTAACTCTGTTGACAATTTTAGAAATCCGCATAAATTAAGAGAAGATGTTGCGACTTCCCGTCAGCTGCCACGTGATAATAAGTAAACACAACTGCCAAATTGCTGGAATTTTGTCTTCGAAACAATTAACAGTAGATTAATTCGTACGCTATGAGCTCCCAACATGAATTTGAACTAGTGAATTGAATAAGCGATAACAATAAATGAATGACCTCCTGACTAAGCGCTACATTTGTGTGTTTTATTCAAAAATTTCCAAAAATGAGACATCAAAAAAAAAAAAAAATACCAATTTTGTTTACATTAGAATGTTTATTTTTTTTTTTTTTATTTCAAAAAATATATCATTCCCCCTGATGAAGAGGATCAATTCCATAATGGTTTTTCGGATTATTTCTTATTACGCTTATAAAATTGCAAATATTTGGAGACAAAAAAAAGAAAATATGATTGCACAACCAAAAAAGAAACTGAATGTTAATGCTATTTCTGAAGTGCGTTGAATGTCATAACGACTCTCAATCGATATGGAATTACAATTCACCTTGTGGCAAAGTTCCACAATCGGCAATGACAACATCTTTCACTGGCTTATCACCTCGGTTAGTTTCCGATGATTCGATTTTACGAACAATTTTCATGCCATCGAGAATTTCACCGAATACAACGTGACGACCATCCAACCATGGTGTTGTTACGGTTGTAATGAAAAATTGTGAACCGTTGGTATCTTTACCAGCATTGGCCATACTCAAAAGACCTGGTTTGTCGTGCTTCAAGACAAAGTTTTCATCTGCGAAACGTGCACCGTAAATTGAACGTCTGAATGGAATAGAATAAACAATGACAAAGCTCCGACATTAATCAAAGGTATCAATTGCCTAAACATCTTAACTGAAACAATATTATAAAATCGGATCACTCACCCGCCAGTGCCATCTCCAACGGTAAAGTCACCACCTTGAATCATGAAATCTTTGATAACACGATGGAATTTACTGCCTTTGTATCTATACGAATACAAAACACAATAAAATCAATCCAATTGAATAAAGACAATTGTGTGACAAAATTTTCAATTGAAATAGCAACTTTGAAATAGTAAGTGAACTTAAAATGAAATTACCCTTCGCCTTCTGGTTTTTGAGCTAATTCTTTGAAATTGCGTACAGTTTTTGGTACAACATTTCCATAAAGACCGATTTCAATGCGTCCAGCAGGTTGACCGCCAATCGTTATGTCGAAATAAACCTACGATTTTTTTTTTTTTTTTTTTTAATTAAATAAATAACAGTCAGTTTATGGGACACACAGGAAATGACATTTAATACGAAACTAAACAAAAGCAGTTTTAAAGTAAGCATAACTGGATAGCTATGACGTCACAAATACCACTAACTATTGCAATCGCAGCAAAAATTTAGCAGTTTTGTTGTTGTTGTTGTTGTTGCTGGAAATTATGTATTTCAATTACAATAAATTATGAATTTTTGTGACTCAATTCCATTTTACGTGGAACAATTAAAACGCAACGATGCGTTCCAATTGTGATTTTCAATAACAACAAGAAAATAAAAAAAACTTGGAAATCAGAATCAAGATTTTGTTTTTTTTTCAGTTGAAATACTAAAGTACACGTAAGCCACACTAGGACTACAAGAATATTATGTCCACGTACCCTATCGGTTATTTTTTTATCAGCAGCTAACGCAACGCCGGCCAACATCAAAAAAGCAATTACTTTCTGCATCTTATTATTTCGTTTTCTTTCCGATTAATTGTAAATCGAAAATAAAAACCAAATTTATGGCAGTAAATCAAACAAAAAAAAAAAATTAACCGAAAAATAAGAACAACGAAAAAAATGAAGATGATGCGCCGGACACAGAGAGAGAGAGAGAGATCACTGAACTGAGTGAATTGTTTGATTTTAATGGAATTAACGTTAAATCATCCGGTCGTGTGAATGTTTAACAGCGGAATAAGCGTCAAAGCTAACAAATACGATGGCTTGGCAGCGATGATGATCGTATGATTTATGTGGTGTTTGTATTGAAGCGTAGATATGCTAGTGTATTGTAGATATATGCTCTGTCTATGAGTTCATCCACATGGATTTTTTTTCAACGTTTTTTTTTTGTGTGCGATAGAAAGAGACAGATATCTTTATCATCGATTGGCATCTATTTCGAACAAAGAACGAGAATGTTGTTCGATGCTTGTCGTTCGGTATACACTTTGCCGTAAGCAAAACGCAAACAGGCTGAACTATTGTGTTTTAAGTGTTGTGATATAGGTGGCAGAGATGTGACCACCATTATCACAAAATGTCAATGTATGCGTAATATTCCATTATTATTTCTGTTTTTTTTTGCATACTCACATCACCTTGACTGCTGCGATACGAAAATTTGAGGTTAGGTGCTAACCAACTATTCTTTTTTTTCTGTCTCGTTTTCTTCACTTCACACCAAAATAATATGTACCATAAAAGGCGAACAAAAATAAAAAGTTTCATTTTTATTGGATCATATTCTGGCTCACATAAGCCAACTCTTATGGCCAACCGAAAAATTATGGCAAAATGTTAATCCGATGTGCTGAAACTAAAGTCTGTAGGTGAACATTTGTTAAATAAAACAAAACGACCAATTTCCAAATGATTTGCTTTCCATTTTTTTGGTTTTACGTTTTTATTTAATTACTAAATTCTGGCAACTTATCATACAATGGAATTATAATAATTATATAATTTTTTTTTGCATTTTCTTTAAATTTTTAAACTTGGAATATTTCAATTTTCATTTCTATTCTTCCAAAGAAAAGAAAAAAAAAAAAAAAACAAAAAACAATACAAAACAAAATGCATCGACCACCATTTAGTCCGATGTATATATTGGAATGGATTTGTTTCATTTGCTTTTCTTTTTGTTGGTTATAAGTGCATGTCGAATTTGGTTTTTGTTGTTGTTGTTGTTGTTTGATGGATTTTCGATAAAATCGGAAGTGAATTTCAATAGCTGCGACATTGTGTCGCATGTAAATCGGTTTTTGTTTTTGTTTTTGTTTTTTTTTTTGAATTAAATTTTTTAATTAGTTAATGCGTAGTTTTTTTTTCCTCTTTTGATGCTGCTGTATGTATGTGTTTTGGGATGGGCACAAAATGAAAAAAAAAAAAAATTTGCACGCTGAATTCAGATCAACTTAATCTTGTCCTTCGGCAATAGCTTCAGTCTCGGTGTTGGTCTTCTCTTTGATGGCAACATCTTCAAAGTTTTCCACCAATTCGGGTACATCATCGTCTTCGTTGAGTTTTTTACTCGACACAATATCGTTGGCGATCTTCTTGAGCTGCATCAAACCTTCTGGTCCGAGTTGTGTCAAAATGCCCGGCAACATTTCCGAAATGTTCTTCGTTTCACCGTTACCGGTGATGGCAAATGTGTTGCAATTCAATGATGCCTGCGCCTTTGGATTGTTGAAGTGAATGACGGTGCCGTCATTTTTGATAATATTCACTTCTTCAATGCCCGGTATGGTGTTGACCGATAATTTTTTCAATGACGATTGCAATTTTTTATCGTCAGTGGCTGGTGTACTGTGCACAACCTTCTTCTTACGTCTGGGTGTACCTTTACCACCAATACGAACTTGCTCTTGCAATTTCTTTAACTTTTCCGGATTCATGATGGTGATTTGACTTTATCTTACCACCAAACAATTATTATTATTTTTTTTTTTTTTTTTTTTGCGATCGAAAATCGATGTTACTCACGCTAGCTATTGTTTGAAAATAAAACACGTGCAAAAATTCTTCCGCACTGGTTTGTACAAACTGTCAACTGTCACTTGGACCACTGAAGAATGAGAAAAATACGCCATATTGAATGTGAAACTCCAGCGCCTTTTGCTATTGGAATTATTTCCTCAAATACACTGACACCTTGCAAACATACACAATTCAACTAGTATACTTGAGCGTGTGTGTGTGTTTTTTTTTGTCAAACAAACAGATTGAACGATGAATTGTCTATTTAAAGTAAATTCTAGTGTAATTATTGTAATAATATTAAAATATTGTAAATTGAATGGAATATAAGATATTTTAAGTAGAATTTCTAACAAAATGTGTCGACCTTTTTTTCGACAAATCGAATCAAATTGTTTTCAAAATAACCAATTTTATATTCAACCGATTGTTTACTGTTGATCATATTTGAATTGTCTATGCGACATTGTACGCAGCCAGAAAAACGAATTGACCATACAGGTAATGTGAAGTGATTTTTACATTCCGTGAGTGAGTGAGCGTGTGTGTGTGTGTGTGTCAGCGCGTATGAGTGAAACGGCTTTCCAAAAAAAAAATATGAACAAAACGATTGACATATTCGTTTGTATGAATAAGAAAACTAGTTTCGTCACAATACTTCGATGAATAATTCGAAACAGAATTTTTTTTGTTTGAAGTTGAATTTTGGTTTTTGATTTGATTTTCAGTACTGTCATCGTATCGAATTTTGTCATACTGTACAGAGTTCAATATCCCTGCGAAGTGCTCATTTCATCGGAGGGAAAAAAAGTAAAGCACACAAATTTCGTATATTACGAGCGATATTACCAAAGTGTAGGTTGACGTTTTACAAATCAAAATCGTGTGCCCACTTTTAATTTGGTACTTGTGTAATTTTGTGTTGAGTGTTTTTTTTTTTTTTTATTGTCATCATTACGAAAAGCTGATCTTTCTAGCACATTCCATGTATTATGGAATATATATTATATACACATTGACACAAATATTTCATATCAATTTTGTTTACAACTTCTCAAAAATTCGAACGTTCTATTTTAACATTCGTATTTACTTTGCTTAAATAGATTAGTGAACATTGAACATGGATAGTGACATTCAAATTAATGCAAATCCAAGCGAAAGTACCGATGCAAATAATCTATCCAATACGATAGATGAAAACAATAAATCGCAAACTAGTGAAAGTACTGAACTGAGTACCGAACCGAGTAATGTCATCGATGTTATTGGAAATGGTCAATTGGTGAAAAAGGTAATGGAACGCAATTCAATGCGATCGAAATGGTATTTTCGGGCGCAGCAAATGATATTCATATGATTTTCTTTCGAAATTGTTTCGTCGTGAAAATAGATAGTGAGAGCCGGTGAAGATGGCTTCCAACCGCAACGGGGGAATATTTGTAAAATTAATTTGGTTGGGAAATTAGAAGATGACACAATTGTTGAAGATCTGCAAAATTACACAGTTCAAGTGGGTGATGTGGAGGTTGTGCAAGGTGTTGACATGGCACTTCCACTTATGACGGTCGGTGAATTAGCAGAAATTGCCGTTGATGCACGGTTTGCATATGGTGCACAGGGTCTAACCAATGAAAATGACACAACCAAATCAATTCCATCGAATGCAAAAGTATGTAATTTGTCGACCAAAACTAATCGACCATTTGATTTGCCATCATTTCGATTTGCAATCAATTTACTTATACCGGCTCCTCATTCATCTATTAGATCATTTATACCGTGGAATTGGTTGAGTGCAATGACGAAGAAGATCTTGAAAATATTCCATACGCATCTAGACAATCGATCGGGTAAATCTACTTACCATTCATTTTTCCAATTCGACATATTTTGAAACCATATTTAATTTGTTTGGAATTTTTCTACTTTTTGGTGTGTGTGTGTGTGTGTGTGTGTGAAAATGACATACAAAGTGATCACAAACGTGAACGAGGGAATTTCTGGTATGATCGAGGTGAATACAATATGGCAATTCAACTATATCGTCGCTCATTAGAATACTTAGATGATACGGATAAATATGTTGGTGACACTTCAAAAATGGAAGAGGTAAACACAATTCGTTGTTGATCAATTGATATCAAAATAACATTTTTGATTGAATCTGCCATTTGGAATTGGGTCTTATATTCGTATTTTGTTTTTTTTTTTTTTAATATTTGGCAGTTTACAAATGATCAACTTCAAGAATTGTTGGAGACACGTGTCAAAGTGTATAATAATTTAGCTGCTGCTCAAATGAAAATATCGGCATTTGATGTTGCTCTGTTGTCAGTAGATAATGTTCTACGGTGTCAACCGGAAAATGTTAAAGCGCTGTTCCGAAAAGGAAAAGTATGTGATTTGTTGTCATGTTTAATTTGTACATTTTCTCTTGAGTTAATCATTATAATGTGCGTCATTTGTTTCTTAGATCTTGGAAGCAAAGGGCGATATTAAAGCTGCAATTCCAATTCTTCAAAAGGCTGCAATTCTTGATCCAGAGAGTCGAGCCATTCAACAGGTAAGCAATTTTATTCATTCACACATGCTTAATCTAGGTTGTGCCATTATTTGTCACTTTCTTTATTCCGGACTGACAAATAACAGAATATTCATTTATAATATTTAAAAAAAAATTTAAAAAAAAAATTGAAAAAAACACATATTTTTATGTTGTAGCTCCTATCAAAATGCATAATGAAATCACGCCGCGAAGCACGCAATGAGAAGGACATGTACCAAAAAATGTTCAATCAAACGCAAAAATTGGAATCAAAAGGAAAACATTCCAAATCAGCAGGAGACCATGAAATGCCAAAAGTATGAAATTATTGACCGTCAATTCAACGGCAGTCTGAAAATGCTGCACAAAATTGAACGCCATTCGATATTGAACAATTCATTATTGTTATTTGTTTTCTAAATTCCATTTTTTCTATTATAGTTCAAGCTCTGGGGTTACTTAGGATCGATTTTGATCGTCGTAGCTGGTGTGGCAATTTATCGTTATAAATACTTTTAAGATTTTTGTTTTTTTTTTTGTCCAGACTTAACAATTCAACCGATGGAATTTCACGAGATAAACAAAATTGAATAGATCATTCTTTTATAAAAAAAAAAAACAAATCAAATCTGTATTAGTTGATAGAGAAAAATGCAATGAAAATGAGGGAAACAATAGATTCGATTAAAAATTGCCAAGCGAATTTAATTAATGGGCACGTTCAAAAATACACCACAAAAGAAACAAAAACGTTAAAAAAAAAATACACCAACAAATGTGAAAATGATCACATCCACTGATTCCGTTGTATAACAAAACAAAAATCCCAAAATTAAGTTATATGTTTTTTAGCGATTTATCGGAGTCGGAAAGACGACGATTTATGGTACCTTTTGTGCATCAAGATTTTAAATCAAATCTAGTTGTCTTTTTTTTTCTCCTTGTTTATCGCCTAAAATTACACCAAACAATCTATTATTTTTGTTATTTTGTTCATTGAAAAAAAAAGAAGATTGTATCTAGAACCAATATATGGATTAGAAGGGAAATATAAATTGAGACGTGGTTTTGTAATTGAGAGCTCAGTTTATTGAAGCAAATTATATGTGAAAAAAAAACTAATAACTACCAAACTTGTGTTTCTTGTTCTTCCTTTAAAATTCCAACAATTTTGATCCAATTAAATGAATTGAATTAATTTTATTTACACCCATGGGTTCCCAAGTGTTGAGGTATTTTTTTTTTTTGTATGTTGAAATCATATTGAAATTTAAAATGTAAAGAAGCCGAAGAGTTTTTGTAATTCATTGACCTCTATGTCGAAGGCTCTGTGTATTTAGATGGAATTGAGATGGAATCGCTTCCAAAATACATACGTAGACTTGCTTTAAACAAATGTTCGGTTTCTTTACTTTTTAAATCTAGTTTTGAATAAATAAAATACTTAAAAAAAACAACCTCAAAACGCAAGAACCTATATTTTATAGCATAGAGTAAAACAAATGGTTATTGCTAACAAAACGAACAAATTTTTCAGGATTTCTTATCGAAGTTCGCTTTGTAGACGACTGAATAAGTCATTAACATAGGTGATTTCGTGTGAGTATTGATTTAAATCGATGCGTGGATTGTTTGCACAAGCATCACTTAGCCGTTTCGTCTCTAGCACTATTTGTTGAAGGCATCGTTCAAATGCTACATTTTGATTTAAACATGATTCATATGATACACATCCAAATCGTCGGTTAATTTGTTGTATTTTATTTAAATAACCGATATATTCATTCATTTCACATGAAATCGGTCTACTTGATTTGATACGGGGAAAATATTTCTGCAGTCTAGCTTTTATAAGATGATCTAGACCATCAAATATAGAATGAGCTTCAGCGGATAAATGGTTTTGGCATAGTTTTGCAATGGCACACAATTCAAGGGCATAACATTTTCGAACTTCCAATGAATCGGAGTAATCAATTTCAATTGATGTTGAATCTTTTCCACATAAATATTTTTGCCAAAGTAGCATTTTAAGTACAGTTGATAATAAAATGTCTACACGTCGCGTCTTCGATCTGAACAGTGTATCGGTTAAGGAATTTATTAGCTTTGGATCATTCAAGAAGCATAATAGACGTTGTGATGGTGGCGATTGGAAGCTTGCTAAATGCTTTATCTGAAAACATATTCAATGTGAATCATTAGTATAAACATGCGATGATTTTTATTGAATGTACATTACCAGCTCCAAACACTCGCTACTTGACACAATTCCACTGCCCGGATTCAGTTTTGTCAACGTTTCTGTTATCTCATTTACCATTTTCTCACCATATTGCGGAGATGTTGAAATCTCACCATTTGTTGCGCTATCAAAATCTAGCATTAATATATTGGATCTATCATTTTGTGATGTTTCTCGAAATAATTGCGAACGTTGCAATTCAGATAGTCGCATCAATGCGTGTTTTATAACTTTTTTAATTAAAATATTGTTCGGTGTACGAGCGATTGGTGAACAATTTTGATTTAGACTTAAAAATTGTTTGCAATATAAAAATCGAGACTCATTTGATACGTGACTAAAACCAATTTAAAAAAAAAAAAAAAACAAAATTAGGATTAAAATAGTTTATGAATATGACAAAATTCAGAATTACAATATTACCGGATAAAAAGAATCCAAATATTGAGCAGAATTGGCATACGGAACGGGTCATCGATTAGACTTGCCTCGACTAAAATTTGTTCCAAAGATTTGAACACCTGTTGATTTTCACTATTAGTCAACATCAAAGCGGTACACACATAAACAACCTCGTTCCATAGATTCATCGAAATGCACATTTGAATCTTATCTGTGAACAAAAAAAAAAAAAAAAAAACACGAATTCTAGTTAAAAAAAAAAAACAAATTTCACCTCAGAAATGTCAATTCACCTTTGGGAATGCACACGAAAAGTAAGTGATGAAAGATATTTTTCTGGACATTTTCTGTATTTATATACCATACATTGTCGATATTGGGGGTTTGAAGTAGTAATTTCATTATTTCAAGGCACAGCCGAATGTGCCCGCCATGAAAATTCATTATAATACTGGAAAAACGCTCACAATTGAATGTATTCGCCAAAACATCGTGAAGTATATCATTTAAACTCAATAGATTATTTCGAATATCATCATCCACACCGTTATCCCTTGCAAATATTCAAAATTCATTAATGTGTTAAATCAGTTTAAAAATTGAAATGCGAATAAACAAAAAACAAAAAAAAAAAAAACAAATGCCTAAATTTTCAAATCACATACAAAGTTTCAATGATCCATTCATACAATTGAATGTAGTGACTTTGCCCACGAAACTCATCATTTGTGTATTCTTTAGCGAGATTTTGCAACAGTTTTTGATAAAATGCGTTTATTTTTGTGATAGCAATCATTTCTTTCTGGCATTCGCCGGTCTAAAAATGAATTCGAATTAAGTTGCACAGAAGAAAAAAACTAAAAAAAAAAAATAGCAAGAAAATGTGTGAATATTTGTTGTTGTTGTTTTACCATCTCAAGCATTTTTTCCACATTTTTTGTGATAAGATTGCATATTGTTTGAACAAAAACGGTCATCCAATCGAGAAAATCGTCCGAGCCGGCATTGAATTCGATTGGTTGATGTTGCCGCTGTGTGTTATAAACCGTATGAAAGTCAATAGCCAATTTTGATAGGTGTTTCCATGTGTTTGCCATCGATTTTAAATCACTTTGAATTGATTGTTGATGTCCAAGTTCAACTAATCCCATCAAAACTATAACATCAACATAGAAAGATTTGATCACTTCGAATACAATTTGCAACGCGAATAACAATTACCACTTCGGCACAGCGCTAACTCATCCATAGATTGTTTGAGTTGAAACTTTGGTGATGTGAGCACTTTGGTGACAAACATTTGCATACCATCCAGCAGTACTTTAATCTCATGTTGACTACGATAAATTGATTAAAATGGACATTGATTTGATTGAAATCAAAACTGACACACAAAATACAAATGGATTTCGGTTACCTATGCAAACACTGTTGTGTGGTTGTTTTATTTACAAAATGCAATGTATTCAACAACACATTTTCCACATCTGATAAAACAAATGTATCAATTTCGTTGAATTTGTTCTGGACATTGTCCAAAAGCCGTTGATATAGTTGAAATATTGTTTGAATTTGTTTGCTTAACTCATCGATAATGGTATCAAATTCTTCGGGTGCTGACTCAGCATATGCGATGCTCTATAAATGTCCACGGAATATCAACAATTCGAATAGAAAATGGTGTGATTGAAAATTGAATATTTGAAACATACATCATCGAAACCATCTTTCAATGGTGGCAGCAATTGTTGACAAATCACCACATTTATTTCCCCTAAGCTCAATATTTCGGTAAAATGAGAGAATACAAATTCGAATACCATACATTTATCACCGTCACCGTCTAAGGCTGCGTATTTTCAAATGAATTAATTAAGGAAAAAAAACACACACACACACATTTTCTCAATAGCATTAAATTGTACATAATATTGTAAAAGTGCAACAAGTTGTTTGATATAAATTTTTTTTTTTTTAAGAAAAAAGGATATTAGAACACAATCGATAATTTGTTGTTTTGGTACGTCTAACAGCTCCGCCGTGGTAAAATTCTGCACAAATTCAAATTTTAAATTCATTTTATTCACTCGCACAACGCACTATAAACAAAATAAACAAAAATTAAATGGACATTATTTGCCACCCGTCAAACGTTAGGCATGTTTGGAATTTGATTTCAAAACACAAGCGACAGATAAATTTAGCGCGTAAAAAAATGAATAAGTGACAGCTACTGTCACATTGACGCCATGTTATTGTTTATGTTATCGGCACGTGTTCAAGTTGCCGTGCGGTTTGAACGATTGAAAACAGTTTATTTAGTTTGTGTTTTGAATTGTTCAATAATTTTTTTTTTTGTTTATAAATAATGAGTGGCGCCGATGAGGATGAACAAATCGAAATTGATTGTGATGCATGCACAGCGATTGAATTAAGTCAATTGTTTGACGAATCGATGCGTATTGCCAGTGAAGAAGCAATATCACTAGAGAAAGACTATATTCTTCATTTGGACAGTTCCAGGTAAGTGAATCCACGTTCCCATCCGACTCATCAACTCAATATTTGTTGTTTATTTTAGAGACTTCCATCGAATAGCTGCCGTAACATCAAGTCGAATGGTACATATATTCGATTTAAATGGAAGCAACGGATTAACACAGCTCCATCGATGCGATACCAATACATTCACGCTGAAAGATCATTTACCTATATGTGGTGCACGTTTTGCAAACGAAAATCCAAATACATTGTTTATTGGTGAAGCAGATGGAAATATTTATATGTATGATATTCGATTGAAACCAGATCACGTACAAACCATTCATGCGGATACAATTCGTGGCAAAGCATTTAAATGCTTTGATTTGAATGCGAATGATTCGATTTTATGTGCTGGTACAGAACACATGAATGACGAAGCCTGCTTAGTGCTGTTCGATTTGCGGAAGTTTGATTCAACGCTAGCCACATACACCGATGGTCATAGTAATGATTTAACACAAATTCAATTCCATCCCAGCAAACCAAATGTGATGGCATCTGGTTCAGTTGATGGCCTCATAAATGTATTCAATGTCACCGAAACCGATGAAGATGATGCATTGGAATACTGTCTAAATACGGAAAGTAGCGTTCAAACGATTAACTGGCATTTGAAAGGTGATATGCAATTAAATGATGACCGATCATCCGATTTATTGAGTTGCATCACAGACACAAATGGTTTTCAATTGTATGATGTTGAAGAATCGGAAATGATCTTTCAAGTGGACCGTAAACAAATTATGGAATTAATCAAACGCAAAGTAGACAGTGAATGTTATTTGGTGAATTGTCATAATGCATTTAATGGTGAGGTTTTCTTATTGGCTGGTTCAAATGCTAACGGTGGTGAATGTCTACGCAGTCTTACGATGCATGAAAAATCATTTAAACCACAAAACAATTACGTTGACAACAAGCAAATCATTCGATGTAGCCTCTTTAATTCAAAGGTAATGAGTTTTAGAAATTATTTTACCAATGCAATTTTAAACAAACTAAAATCTGATTTTGGTTGATGTTGTTTGTTTCTATTGACAGGATAACGTCCTAATCACAGCTGGTGAAGGTGGAATTGTTACTGTGTGGGCAAATGTTCAATCATCTAAAATGGATAACAATAAACTCAAAGAAAAAATTAAGACGAAAGACAATCGCAAGTCAAAACCATACTGAAAATACCAACGATCCAAATGAAAAATCAAGACACTCATGAATAACGTTTTTGTTGCTTTATTTTCCAAATTAATAAAAAAATTTCATTTTTTCTTCGGTTCATTTGTGTGTGTGTGTGTGTGTTTTTTTTACTCTTCTTTAACCATTTTGGACTAAGTTTTTCGTTTTAAGAATGAAAATAAAAATTGCAAATAATCATTTCTGTAATAAAAACATAAAAAGACGACACATAATAATTGGTGAAAAAAAAAAAACAAAAAGAATGGATTCATCTAATAATTACTAATTAATCTGTTTGATTTTTGTGGACAATATTTTGAAAATTGGTTTCATTTTTTGTGTGGTTGTTTTGTTGTTAATTGATTGTGACAACAAATTTAAAAAAAAAAAAACTTTCTATATTTCATTTGTAAAATTTACAGTGGTTTGCAACTTGATATTTTTCTTCGTTTATTTGACTTGTCTATTGAGTAATTCGGTTCCATTTGTTTTTTTCTTGCAATGAATATGACTTCATTTAATTCTTTTTTGTTTATTCAATTTAAAGTTTTTTTTTTTTAATTTTTTATATGAAAATCTGTTTCGTAGCTCTAATATCCGGTCTACAGTTTAAATATTTGTTTCGGTACAATTCATATTTGTTTTTTTTCTTTATGTTTTTCTAGTGGTTTTATTTTCTTCATCACGTTGTTGCACAGTGAAATAATTCAAATAAAAAAAAAAATAATCGCTTTTTGTTTTTAACTCAACAATTATTTCGGCGGTATTTTTGTTGTATTTTATTTTTTGTTGTTTTTCATTTTTCTTTGTTAAATGAATCGATTTTTTCTCAGTATATCCGCGCATATCTAATTCGTAATCAATAAGAATTATACATTTTCATTTTTTTTTTTTGACAAAAAAACGTTCTTGTTGTTTTTTTTTTTAAATAATTAGTTAACGTTCAGCACTTTAAAAATTGGTTGTTGATTTGTTTGTTTGTTTTTTTTTTTACATGAAATCATCGTAATCGTAAGATTCATAGGTTCCATACTCCTTCATATTCGCCTGAAAAAAAAAATTTAGAAATAAAACAAAAAAAATTATAAGAAAATAGATTGAGCCATTACATTCCATTCCCACATGAAATGGAATATTCAAAATGGAAATGTTGCTTTAACTATTGTTTACTCACACTATCGGTTTCAATGCGTAAATTCACTTTTGTTTTTCCCTTGCTTCCTTTTTTGCTCTTTTGCTCCTTTTCTAGCTTTTGTTTTTCGGCGTACAGATTGTCAACGGTCTTTTTGATTTTTTGCAAATCGCTAGAATTCACTGTTGTCATAACAAATAAACGAACAAACAAACAACAACTGAGCTGATTGACCTTAATTTCGAATTGCCTTGATTGTATCAAATTGTACTTACGGTTCGCACACATATTTCGTACTAATTCTTCAAGAAAACCAGGAAAGTCGGCTAAATGTTTGAATTGGCTAACTTTTTTACTGATTGAATCGGCTAATTCCGTGAGTTCGGCTTTATTTTTCGGTTGTAGTGCATCGATACCAGTTTTATCCGTTACACCGAATGTGTCCATGGCGGCACGTAAATCAGCTTCCTCTTGAATCTTTTGTAATCGTAATTTTTCGGCTAATTTTTCTTCGGGCGTCATGTTTGCCTCTCGCTCTTTCAATTTTGCTTCTTCTTGTTCCTGTTTCAATCGCTACAACAGTTCAAATATTCAAGTTAGTTAAATGTTTTGGTTCATGTTTTTTTCCTTTTCATCGAAACCACCCAGCACGGCTTTCAATTGTACGGCTTACCTCTCGTTCGGCAATTTTTTTGCTTAAGGACTTTTGTGGTTTGGTTTTCGTCACCACTTGTGTCTCTTCTGATTTGTCGTCCTCTTTTGCTTCTTCATCTTCATCTTCCCAGCTGTCCTGTTATCAACACATGAAACAATCAAAAAAAAAAAGAAAATACATTTCATAAATTAGTACGATTATTAGCTCACTTCACATTTCACATGATTTCAAATGTCATTGGCACTTGGTACATTTGGTCGATTTTATTTCCGCATTCACAATTTGGGTCAATGAAAGTATCGTGTAATAAATATTCCAATCATTTCAACAATACATTGATCATTTGAAAAGTGAAAATATTGTACACGAATTGAATTAACATAACCTTAATTACTCTATCCAAAGTGATAGAGGAAGAGAGAGAGAGAGAGCGAAAAAAAAAGTAAAAGTTCAACGCATGCACGTCAAATGGTGTTAAAATACTTACTTTGACATCGTCCTCATCCTCGCCTTCCCATTTGTTGATGTTTGCAGTGGCAACGGGTTTTTTCACGGCTGCTGATGGCTCGTCCGCCAATTTTTCTACATAACAATACACGAAGAAACAAAAATTGCAATAACAATAACAACGAAAAATTAACAAAATGCCACGAATATTGTCTGGGTCAGTGTTTTTTTTTTCTTTTTTTTTTTTAATTGACGTAGACCTTGATAGTAAAATATGCGATATTACTTTGACATTTTTTTTAAATGTTTGATGACTCAATGCGAAAAAATTTGATGAAATATTGCATTGCACACTTGATCACCATCTCAAACGCACATTTTTCTTTTGCACAAAATTCACTCAACATTTCAACGAGAAATAGAGTGAATTCATTTAAACACTCACCCCATGAATCATCCTCCATTATTTTATTTATTTATTATTGAATCACAAAAATTGAATCTAGTTTATTGTGTCCACGTATTAGGTGGAACTACCAAACAGTGTACCGTACAGATTACGACGTGAAAAATCGACTATATTTGAAAAGTGAATTTTTTTTTTGTGGCTACAAACACCTCAGATCACGTTGATGTGTTTCTCACGCTTGTGAATAATGTGTGTGGCAATTTACTGTGAATATCTGTCGATGACTTAAGAAACATGTTCTCCTCATGTTACACAAAAAAAAAAAACAGAAAAGAGAAGGCATTCGATGATATATCAAAATGAATGCATTCAATACCATATTTTGCTGGTACATTTGAACCACAATGGAATTCACCAATTCAATTGTAATAAATGTTTTTGTTTTGTTTTATTGGGTGCTTTTGCACATGGTAAAATAAATGAATAAAAAAAAAATCCACTTATGAATATTGGACAAACAAAAATTAATTATGTTGACGCCCCAAAAATTTAATATGAACATTGCAAACGAAAAATTCTTTAGCAAACGATAAATTAGTTGACAGCATTCAAATGTATCACATTTTGACAATGCAAAAAAAAAATGAGCATGAAAGGAATTTAGGAAGAGTTTGGTGAAATTGAAACTCGGTTAAAATAGGATAAAGAAAGCACACGCACACAACGGTGCGCATCGTGCACACATACACAGCCAAATGCCTTGATGGCGACGATGGAAATTTTTTTTTTTTTTTTTTTGTATGTACACAAATATGTATGAAAATCTCAATAAACACAGTGAGTGCAGTTTTGTGTTGTACGCATCAAAGATAAAATGTCATATCATTGAAAGGGAATTTTTTTTTTTTTGATATAGAAAGAAATTGTGACATAAATGTCGATGGTTTTGCAAAAATATCATTTGAGTATATAAAAAATTATCTCGTTTTTTACATTTCGTTTCGAAATGCAAAAATTGCACTATCGACCAGCATCCGAGGGAAGCGGTAGATCGCCAAAAATATGCAATTCCAGCGTCGATGAATCTGTTTACATTAAAATGATTCGCCAAGAGCGACCATTGTGGGATAAAAAACATCGCGACTACAAAAATTTGGAAGTGAAAAATAAAATATGGAAAGAAATTGCAGAAAAATGCGGATCAACCGGTAAAAAATGCAATTTGATTATGCATTTCATATGGATGGTGTTGAATTTGTTTTTTTTTTGTTTCATTTGGCCAGTGATGATAGATTATGGCCAAAATAAGTTGTGTTTTGATTGTTTCTATTGCGACATCACATCCGTAACAAAAAAAAAAAAAATGTGTGCAAAATTGCACTCATAATTATATTGACTGATGGCATTTTTTTTTCATGTCGTTATGTTGCAGATTTGGAATGTAAACGTCGATGGACGGGACTACGGGAAAAATATCGACGTGAAAAAATTTTAAATTACAAACAGCGGCGTTTAGGTCAAGTGGTCGACATAACACAAAGATGGCGAAATTACATGAATATGATGTTTTTGGATCAAGTCTACACACCAAGAGGGTACATATCTTTTGCAAATGCAATTTATTCGTAAATCACTTTATGTGTTGATGTATTACAATTGTGCATAATTGACGATAAAAAGAAGAAGAAGAATAAGAAGAATAAGAAGAAGAAGAAGAAGAAGAAAAAAACGAAAAGTGTCATATTGCAATTTGCACAGCTCATGTACATGAAGTGATGCAATTGTTGTGTGTCAGTGTTTGTTTACATTTATGGTAATTCTCTGTTCTGTGTGTTTCTTGTTTTCCCCCCGAATTTTGATTCGGTAGAAATTATCAAAAATCGAACGGTTCAACGTCGATGGAGGAGCGTGACGACAGTATACCAGCGCAAGAGATAAAATTCGAAGACGATGATTCGGATGATGATTGTAATGCAGCCGATTTTCTTGAAACCAGTCTAAATAGTAATAATGCATTGTCACTGCCTGAAACGTCGCCGGCCAATTTTGCATCGGCATCATCATCCCAATTGGCTCAGTTAACATCGCAAAATCTCAACGGAAATGGTTCATTATTTTCGAATGTAACGTCCGATCGACTTGCCAATCAAGACAGTTTTCCACGCATTTGGGTGAATTCGTTGCCAAATTTACCGATGCTATCCAATCATTTAAAAGGCGATGAATCGTCATCATCGTCACAATCCGATCAAAAAGCCCATCAACAACCGGAACTCAACACAAATCATCATGATTTATTTAATGCTGTTAACAAAACCGTTAATAAATATAGTTCATTTGGTCAGTATATTGCCGATACACTTCAGGAAATGGATGAAAAGTATGCAAACGAATTGCATGTACATATTCTGGAGGAGATTATCAAAATTAAAAGTAAAATATTCAAGGAATCGTAACAAAGACGATGGCGTTTTGAGCAAGTTTTGATCAAATCGCTTACAAAATTGTACAAGAGTCGCAAACAGTAGATTCATTTTATTGTTTCATTTTTTCCACTCTTTCTCTTTTACACACACACTCTCTCTCTCTCTCTGTCTCTCTCAATTTGACTGTTTTCACGACAGTTTTTTTTTTCTCGTTAAATTCTATGATTTACTCTATTTTTTTTTTTTTTGTCAACTGCTTCATCTTATTTTCCATACGCTAGCTATGGATATTGTATTCATTTTTTTTTCTTTCATTTACATTTATCATTATAGTATAATCATTTTCTACTCTAACATTAACTTTTTTTTTGGCTCAATTTTTGTTTTCCATTTAAGACAAAGGAAGAAGAGTAACAAAACGGATGAACAAACAAACAAACAAAAAATGACAAAAAAAACACAAGAAAAAAGAATTCATCGTATTAAAATGCATATTTAGTAATTCGACAATGAAATTATTATAAAATAAGTAAGCCATATTTTCAAGGATTCCATTTATTTAGGCATATTTAGTAATTTTAGCTATTCCAGTCACACATTACATTGACTTTTAGTTTAGTTGCTCTCATCAATGAAAACGATGATTATACAAAAACAAACAAAAAAAACAACAACCACAACAACCATGATAGTATTATTCATTATATCCGATTACAAAGTTCATGAATTCAGTTCAAAAAAAAAAAAAAAAAAAACAAAAACAAAAAAAAAATGTAATGAAAATCGTAAATAGAGATCTATTTAGTAAAAAAAATGATGAAAACAAAATGCATTTATTTTTATTTTTGAAGTAACCATTTTATTCCCACCAAAAACTGACCGAAAAACTATTTGATAGCGAACGAACAAAATGCCACCACTTTGATGGGATATAAAGCATTTCACCCTTGTGTAATGTGAATCGATAGAATTTGACATGTTTTAGCAATGGAAATCGATCGTAATCCAAATGTTCGGCATCAATTTGTGATGTATTTTTTAACATATCACCATCAAATGGATACAAATTCGATGAGTCATTTGGTGCAGCCAATATGATGCTCTTCGAACCAAACACCTGGCACAGTAAATTGTGTTTGTCATCGATATGCAGCGGTGATATTGTTCCTTCGGGTCCAAGCCATGCTTTGATATCAACATCAGCTGCATCATCCGTGTTTCGATTCGTTGTACAACAATACTCTGGTGTTATTATATCATTTCGTAGTGTTGGTATTTGATCAAATAAATTATGCTGTGCCAAATATTCGATTCGTTTAGTGGTCGTGCAATTTGTTTCATTCGTTAAAAATTGACGGCGAAAAAAATCCTCAAATTTTACCAAGTCCTGTGACCAATTTTCATTGGTATAATTTTTACCAATTTCAATTGGTACAATCCGATTTTGACACACATCAAGTAAATAATTTGCTTGATTCCATTTTGTCATTGCTGGCCACTGAATCATACAATTTTGCAAAATCACCGGTTGATTTCGATTAAAATAATTCACTTTGAAATGTTCAATGGATGGACACACCAGAATGTTTAAATCACACATTTCATTTGCATGGCGTGAATCGTGTTTCGTATCGAATGCAGATGATTGAAGACTACACACGGTTGTTGTGCTTTTTACATTTTGTAGAATAGTTAAACAATTGCTTAATACATTACAATAGATGAGATGTGTAAGTGGACAGCCCAGCAATAGACCGTTGTCCAATTCCCATATACATTTTTCGTACGCTTCATCCGCATCAATTTGATTGGAATCACTCATTATTAACAATAATACCGATTTTTCCAATGCCATCAGCGTTAAAAGTTGTCGATGTATTTTACACACTTGACTAAAATGTCCCGTATTTATCACTTCCCATAAATGATCTTTGATTGCAGCAATCATAGTAAAATTGTCATTCAATTGTTGCTCATCTAGTTGTTGTTTCGCTAAAAATTGACTGAAAATGTGATAAAATTCTTTAGTAATCCGTAATTCCATCGGAAATTGATGAAAACATGTTTCAATAAAATCAAGCGGCGGTAAAATGTCGAATATTTTTACTAAAACATCCATTGTTTGGTTGTTGTTTTTTTTTGTTTTTAAATTATCGGAAAATTTGGATTGCGTTCGTTTCGATTGGCATTTGTCTAAAAAAAACTATTGCTACTTAAATTACTGTCAATATTCGAAATCGAATTGTGTGTTTCGGGTGTCATTCAAAAACATATGTTTCCAGTTTGTGCAACCCTGTGATCGCATGTAACACACACAAATTACATTCTGACAAGTTACCAAAAACAGTCTACGAGTGAAAATTGTTGTATATGAATCAGCATTAACTTTCTTTTTGTTTTGTACAATTCAACAACATTACAAATGGTACAATTTGATCGTGTTTGAACGCAACCGATTGCCATTTAATCAATTAAAATTGTCAATTTGTATGCCATAGCATTGAAATTATTGAAATTTATTGTTTGTATTGTGGAAAAAACATTGAAAAATTAAACAAGTATGGCGAAAATAATATCGCAAGAAACATTTGATGATGCTGTTCGAGAGAATGTTGTGGAGTTTGAGATGAGCATTCAAGAAGCCAAAGAAGAAACGGTCAAGCAATTTGAAGCTCAAGGCATTAATTTGGCAAATATTATTAAGGATTTAACAATCAATGAGGAAACGGGAAAACCGGTACTCAATGAACTGATTGAACAATTAAAAGTCATTTCGGCCGGTGGTGATCTGAATTCCAGTGAATTGCCCAAATTACTTGACAAATTTTCCGATGAATGCAAAGCCAGTGTGCCACATCGTGTGGTAAGTATATCGATTCCATTCCATTCAAACAGGTTTTAATTGACTAAAAAAAAAATGTCCGGTTTTGTTTTAGATGGCTGCCAAATTAGGAGCCGATGAAATAATTGCAACCATCATCAAGTTAGCACTGGAACGACAAGAAACTACTGATCCCATGGTGAGTTTGTGAACGATTTTATTAGTTTTTGTGTCCAAAAAACCAATTTATTGAGTTGAGTTGAGTAATACTTGCAAAATGCATCTATTTCAGGTGATCAAAAGTGCTCTTACTGCTTGGAATGAATTGATCAACAAACAGCCCGATATTTTTAATGATAAATCGTTGTTTGTAATTATGCAAATTTTAAGTCGAAATCTAAGCGATGAATTCCTCTTATTGGCATTGCAACACTTAAAACATGCAGCCCTTTTGCATGAAATCAATCGACAAAACATCATGAATGCTGGCATTCTATCGAGCTTAAAACCGCTATTGAAAACCAATAGCACCAATGTGGGTAGCCGCAATTATTTGAATTGCACCAATGCTTTGAATGTGAAAATTAATATTTGCCGACTTGTTTCTATGTTGATCTAGGTATTGAAGGAGACATGTGCACTCTTTCGCCATTTAATTCTCGATGATGATGTTCGAATTGAATTTAGCAAAGCACATGATCATGCTAGAACCATTGCAGCCGATGTTTTGATTGAACTAACAAAACTGATACCCGGTAAGACTGATACAAATGAATCCATTTGACGCCTATGAATTTGGTGTGTGATCACGTGGTTTGATTTTCAATGTGTTTGATTTGTAGTTCACATGAACGATACAGCTATTTTGAGTGAGCTACTTTTAACGAACGCAGCATTAACGGTACGCCAAGAATTTTGTGTTCAGGTGGAAGAAGCGGGTGGATTGAAATTCTTAAGTGATTGCATGGTGAGAATATTTATATTGTTAATACAATTTATTGTTAACATTATTCAATCATCATCGATTTGGTGTTTTATTTGAATTGTAGAAAGAGCACTCCGATTCGATTCGTGTAACGAAGGAATCTCTCAAGTTGTTGCGTGCATTGGCTGGAAATGATACGGTAAAAAATAACTTTTTGAAAGGTGACAACGCAAAACTGCTCGATGAAATCATCAACATTCACAAGGTTAAAAAAATGATGTCATTTATCATTCAACCATGTAAATAATTGTACTTTCTTTTTAATTGTTTATTTTGTTTTTGTTTGTTTTTTTTTTTTTTTTTTTTTTTTAAATCTGTCTTTTGTAGTCGAACGAAATATTTGCACGTGCTGCTCTACTTTGTCTATCCACTTTGACATTGCGTTCCAAAGAAAATAGCCAGGCACTATTTGAGGTTGGTGCAGCCGAGACTATTGTCGAAACAATGAAACTTCATCCATCCAGCAAAATTGTGCAGGTATTTTGTTTTTTTTTTTGTTCTCAGCCAAGGTATTGGATTTGGTTTTTATAATTTTAAAGAATGTTCTGGTGTAATTCTTTTTTTTTTTTTTTGCATTTTCAGCGTAATGGAGCTTGGGCTATAAGAAATATGGTGTCGCGTTCACGTGATCAATGTCCCGCATTTTTATCTCATGGCATTGAAGATGTTTTAAAGCAAGCAATGGATGCCTATCCAGATGTTCTGTACGATATCAAAGCAGCACTTCGTGACTTGGGCTGCGATGTTAAACTCAATGAAGAATGGACCGGTGTTAAAAATAAAATTCACATCGAAAACGATAATTAACATTGAAACACTTAAAATACTAATCAATGATGTGTTCATCACCGATCGTACACACGCATACACAATTTCACTAACCATTTAGAAGCATTTTTATACTCACATCATTACCTTTTGTAACAGAAATGATATTCGATGATAATCTATATTTTTGTCTGCAAATAAATAAACGAAATAAACATACACATTTTCCAAGCTTTCTTTATTGAGTTTATTTTAATTGATCGAACATAAATATATATAGTGGTAAAAGGTTCAATCAATAAATAGAAAACTGTAAATCTCATCCAAAAAAAAATATCAGTACTTTGGATTTTCGGTAAAGTAAATAATTTTTTTTTAATTTTTAATTTTTATGAACAATTTGGCTTGAAATTTGTTTAAAGAAATGCTGTACATTTAGACTGAAACCTAGAGTTTAATTTTTATTAATTTAAAATATATTGGTGAATCGGTGGAGAAATAATGAAATTTGAGGTCTAATTAAACCTAGGCTAACTTTGAAGTGAACTCTAATTTTCTGTTCGAGAATTTGAATTTGGGTTGGCCATTATTAAGCTCAGTACTTTTCGAACCGTGTCAGTATAATTTTCAATTTTTGCAGTAATTTATGACTATGATGGTAAACTGAAAAAGAAATATAATTTTGTTTGAGTAGAGCATGAAATAACTTGGATTTATCATCAATAATAAATTTAACTGATAAGTCGGGGGAAAACGGAATGAATCACAGCAAATGTTCACAGAAGCGAGCAAAATTTGACTCGACACATAAATCTAAGTTATTTCATGCTCTGCGTTTTAGTTAAACTATTTGATATGAATCAAGTGATGATATCTCACAAATATCAGATCAGAAATTTCGATTCGCAAATACATAAAGCACATTTGCTGTTGGAGTCGTATGCAATATTTTAATTCACATCCGGTGACTCAAGACGATTCCAAAATAATGTTAACAGATATTCTCCGAAATTTTGAACGCAACTTTTGTGCGGGTTTTTCAACGATTCACTTCCTCAAACCGTCAAAGCTCGTGTAATAGATTAGGCGTTGATATTCAAAAATTAAAATATAAATTTTGATTTGCCGTTACAAATTGGCTTCAAAGTAAAAACATTGGGCAAAAATGACGATTTTTCCCCTCACATATCCGGTCGTAAATTTTGAACCACACGTCCAAACTTAAAAAAAAACTATTGTACAGATTGGAATAAAATAAGCTTTCTAACGCGACCATAAACATTGTCGATTCAAATTGAAAAGCCATGAAAAACATAAAAAACCAGAATTTTCGAATATCTCGAAAACGTGAGCCAAAACAAACTTCAAATTCGGATTCAGCGGGCGATTTTCCTTAGGGATACGTTTATAGGTTTTCCTGTCAAACTTCAATCAAATGATGAATAATACAAACACAATTTGCATTAAATGATGTTATATTCAGAATTGATTGTGCATGAATGTTAGAATAGAAAAATGTTTATCTCTGATTCAGTCAAAAAAAAAAAAAAAAAAAAAAACTGAAAAAAAGTAAATGCAATGACATAATTTCGTTTGGCTCAGAAATATTGCAATGAATAGGTGAAACCGTTGAACCCTCAAAAATGCGTTTAAAATACGATTTCAGTTTAACTACTGACATTCAACAATATGAAACACGTGGAAATGTGAAACGGTTTTTATACAATGTGTCAAGACACTTGACAGCTAAATACGTTCTTTCTCTTCCGGAACACACAAAGGTACAGTATACAAGTCTCTATATTCTCCGAAATAATTTTTTATTTATTCAATTCATCTTAAATCATCGCCTATAAAAACGAGTTAAATTAAATATTTTTGTACGTTTTTCTATTCATTAATAAACATTTAATGAAAATTGTCAAAGATTTTTCGACATTTCACCAAAAAAAAAAAAACAAAAAAAAATATCACTACAAATAAACACGAATAACATATTCTGTTATTATTTACAGAGTTGATAAAATGGCCAAGTCAAAGAACCATACAAATCATAATCAAAGTAAGTAGTAATTCATAACGCTAAAAATGCTGAAGAATTTCGCTTTTCGTGCTTGAATTCATTGAAAATGTTTCGCTTTTTTTCAGACCGCAAAGCCCATCGTAATGGCATCAAGAAGCCAAAGCGCAAGATTCATGAATCAACCTTAGGTGTAAGTATGATACACATTTTTAGTGATGCGCTTAATGTAACGAGTGTATTTCGAGAAGTGTATTGAATTGATTAATTTCAATGGATTTTTTTGTGTTGCATTTTCAGATGGATGCCAAATTCGTTCGTAACCAACGGTTCGCACGTAAAGGCAATGTTGGCGTTGTTGAAGCTCGCAAACGTCATGAAGAAAAATTGAAGAACCGCGCCAGCCGACCAAAACCAATCAAATTGTAAATGAGAAGTTGTGTGTCCAGCGATTAATTTGTTTTATTCATGATATGAGAATAAAAGTTTCAAACAACAACTAAATTCCAACAAATAAAATGTGGTTTCATTTGAACAGCAAACTGTTGTGCATGGATATTTTTCTTGTTGTTGTTTTTCGATTCAAGATATTTTAGGTACAGTTTAAGATTCAAACGACATCAATCGAAATGGAATGTAATTGATATGCTTATGCATTTTTAAATGGAATATTTTGCTGAAATTTGCATAAAACATTTTGATATTGGGTATTTGGTAATATCAGTTCTTCTCGGTAAGTTTCAGCCGGATTCCATACGGTGTGACACTTTGAAGTGTCGTAGTAACACGATATGTCAGTAGAGGGCCAACTAGAGCAACCGATACCAGCATTTTTGACATTTCAGTAAATTCATAACCTTATTCATTCGACCAAACGCAGTTTTATGTGAAATTGAAACTCGTCATTGAATTTATCGTTCGTAATTGTGAATTGGTTTGATTTAGAATCATCGATACAATGGCATTACGTGTGAAAGCAGCAATTTCAGCAGCTCTTGAAGCAAGTAGAAAACCAGTGGGTGTAAAATTTGTGCTGGGCAAATGTTTGCCAAGTGCCAAACAAAATGCAGCCAAAATTCGTGTCAGCCAATTGCATCTTGATGAGAGAATAAATATGGTAGGTTCACTGCACTTGCACATATATTCTCTTTCTTGAAATACATTGATCATAAGGCATAACACTTGTTAACCGTAAAAAAAAAAATATGTCTTTTGATTTGTGTTAATAGTTTTTCGAGGAGCATGCCGATGTATTTGCTTACGATCCCGAAAAGAAAGTCAAATCTGGTGATATTGTGTTAATTCGTGAGCTACCCGAAAAGAAGACAACATTGATAACACATTCGGTCGAAAAGATTGTCTATCGATTGGGAGATGTAATTGATCCAATTACAAATAAACCGGTTGTTAGTGATCAATATCGTGATGTTATCGAACAAAAGAATCAATTGTATGGAAAAGTTGAGGGTTCATTCGATTATGAAAAAGCACCACCTCGTGGACGACTCGAAGGCAAAAGAGATTTCACCGATAAGCCCACATACACCAAATTCTATGACGGCTGCGATGATCCGTATGCCTGGTAGTTATTTTGTCTCGACTATTTTGAATTCAAATTAATTATTAGACTTTAAATGCATTAATTTTGTTAATAAATTGAAAATCAAACACAGCATTTTCATTTTTTAAATGGTCTTTTTTTTCGCATCGAAAACAACTGATTTTTGTGATTGTTTGTGTGTTTTTTTTTCTCTCATCTCTTTCTCTTTCATGAGTTTCGAGTTGTACAAAACCATCATTCAATGGAACTTAATAAATAAATTGACATTTAGATAGATGAATGATCGTCGATCGTCGTTTTGTTGGTTGGCCAATTTTGTTTTTCCGAAAATGTCATAGCCAATCGCCGATATGCGTTTTATTGTTTTTTGTACGCAAATCTCTTATATCGCCGCTCAGTCAATCGAGCCCTAAGAATTCACGTTCCAGTGCCGCTCCCATCATATTCCAATCGCCATCATCCTCGTAATCGTCATTATTTGATGAATTGTCACCCTCGCCTATATCCAAATCGGATGGTAGATCACAACCTCGGCGAAATTTATCGACCGGTGATTCATCGTCACTCCCACTCGAACTGGCCGTTGAATTGTTACTTTCTTTATCGCACACATCATCTTGACTCTGGTCAACATTGTCTGGTTGGAAAATTTTTCGCTGCATTTCCTCATCGTCTTCTTCTCGTTTTCTTTTTCGGAGATCTTTATTGAGTGGTGGGTTTTCTGTATTTAAACGAAGCACATTGTAAATCCATTTCGTCAATTCAATTGCATACCATTGCATAGTGTTCAAACAATTTATTTATTTAATAATAATGATAATGATCTTACCCAAATCAACATCATCATCATCACTTGAATCGGATTCGAAGAATTCATTAACATCCTCATTCATTGCTTCCAAATCGTCATTGGAAAACTTTAACAATGGATTGATTGTGTCGATAAATTTCGGCGCTTCACCAATATTTGACGTTGATTGTTCTGAGCTCGAAACGTCCGCTTCATTCATATTGCTGTAGTTCACCACATGCTCTAATATCAAAATAAAAAAAATTAATTGATTGTCCTGGCTGATTTGTAATTGGATCGGGTGAATATTTACCTGGGCTGTGACAATGTGCTGGTGGTTGCCGTGTTTTCGATGCCTTACGTGAATCTAATGGGAACAATGTCTCTTCAACACATTCCCATCGTTCGGCGCATGACCACAGCCAATCCGGTGATACGATATGAATTTTGGACATTTTACGGGCTGCATTCACTTTGAATGTGCCAGCCGTTGAGGCCACTAAATGTGTTGTTTCATCGGTTAATTGTTGTGTGACATTGGCACCTAAGCTTCGTGCAATTAAATACGCTTTGCTTTTTTCCAATTTAATTTGTGTTGGCACCAGTCCGGAAAACACTAACGTTTTGCCAAGCAACACCTCGCTACGTATCTTTGGTAGCAATGTTTTTAAATCCGGTATCTGTTTGGTTTCATCATAATGTGCATAAAATCTCGTATGAATTTTTAACAGAATGGAATCAAGATAGAGCAGATAATCATCCGGATCTTCAATGTCAATGAGATTATCATCGGCGCTACTATTTTCTTCGTTTGTGCTTAGCTTATTTGTGCTGTTTGCTAAATCATCTTTTTGGTCATCGCTGTCGTTGGGCTCAGTGTCTGGTTTATCGCATGAGTTACCACAGCCACCTTCATCGTCTGATTTTTCAATCACATCCTCTTTTGCCGCCGTATCATCATTATTCACGTCTACATCAGCGTCTGTATCGGCATCGGCATCGGCATCTGAGTCAGTATTCTTTTCCGCTTCAGTTTCCGTTTCGTTTGTTTTCGATTCATCGGTGGTCGAGTCAACACATTTATCCAGTTTTGGTTCATTAGCCTTACTACTACAACTTGCAATGGATTCAGTTGATGATGACGGCACTTCAGTTGTTTCACTTGATTTTTGAGTATTGGTCGATTTACATTTGAGGTCTAATCAAAAAAAAAAAAAATGACATTTAATTAAAATGACACACGCAAAATAAAACGGAAATGAAAGCAGAACAATCGATTTACCTCCAAAATCAACACCTTTTCCATCAAGTTCATGCTTTGACATACCAGGCGGTGCATTTATATCGCCCGTATGCTGGAAAAAGTGATAAGGCTTGACTTGAATTAAATTCGTTGCCATATTCCAGACATCTTCACGGTCATCAATAATGCAAACCATCGAATCGCCACACGGAAACAGAGCTCTAGAAATATCGAATCGATTGGATTGTGCATTAGATTCTCTTTTTTTTTGACAACATTTTTGTTTTTTGTTTGTTTTTTTGTTTTTTTTTTTTGTTGATAAAATGAGAAAGCGAATAACAAACCTGAGATTATCGGTTTTATATGTGACGCTAAGACATTCATCCCTTGATAAAATACGATGTGAAAAATATTTGCCGTCTTCGTCTAAGAATTGTGCAATTGTGTGTGCATAATTTCTGGCGCCAAATGTGCAAATATGGAGTTCAAAAAATGGTGCAACATTTTCGAGAAATTGAAATGTGCCGGGACGCAAACGTGTATGATACCACGGTGAATTTGGTCCATACAATTGAAAATGATAGACACCTTTGAGATTGTTCGGTACATTATCGTTGGTTGTGTGAATTAATGTTTGATCTAAATCGACTAACAGCACCAGTTTTCTCTCCTTCAGCAGACGAACGGTGTCAGCTTTGCCAAGCTCTTGGGCTAATTCATGGGACACTTTGAGCTCGGGCACCGAATGCACCATCGGTACAGACGCCTCCGATGGTGTATTACATTCATCTTGTCGCAAATCCGCACCACAATCGGCGCACATATCTTTTATAACCGTTGCATGGATACAGTCGCTTAACTCCAGCAAAGGCTTACTGTGATAAAAAAAAAAATAAAGCACACACACGCACGCACAAATTATATTTTCAATTAAATAACATTCCAGAGCAAATCGAAGCCAACAATTTATCAACTTACTCTGCATCAACAACGTCACCCTCTTTATAAAAGCGCTTTTTTACAACACCACATTTGGTTGATTTTAGGCGCTTAATTTCCGTATCATTGCCGCTTGTCAGCTCATACAACAATATCAATTGATTGTTATTAACCTGAAAACCCTCGCGCACTTTCCATTTATTGATTTTAATTTGACCATTTGGCGAAAAAACTGTCGTCTTTTCGGCATCCGACATTTTTGCACAACGTTATTTGTTTTTCAACTTAATTCGGTTATTTGTTGATTTCCGTGTTATTTGCACTTAAATTCACAGTGGATTTTTTTTTTTTTTAAATATATATATATATATATTTGAAATGTTCACATTTTATCAAGTTTATACAAGCGCAATTTTGACAGTTTCCAGCACCAATTGTGTGCAATAACATCTGTCGTACGTACTGTTTATGCTGCATCTGTGGTTTTTGTGGATTTAAAGCATACTTTACGGTTGAATATTGTGCAACAAACAATTTGAATTTTGTACACAAAGAAGTGTAAAGAATTTCCGCTAAAAATCCCAAAATTATAATTGAAATGTTTGTTAAGAACAATAACATTGCTTTTCCTTTCATTTCATATATCAACAATTCTGGATTTAATTCAAATAATTGTGAATGTTTTACCATTTCGCATCATTTCAAATGTTCAAGTGCACCTAAGTACCGCTTAAGTACTTGCGCCATATTCTATTCCACATTCTATTCATTGAATTTGAATATTCGTTAGATCACGAGTCTCCAAACATATCAATAAAATTGAATTTGATTATTTAAACAAAACAGACAAAAAAAAAAGTGTAATATTCAGTCTTGATAATGACCAATTCATAAATTCGTTGTCAAAAATCAATTCTCAAGCATTAGTGTGTATGTGTAGATGTGTCAGAGCGCGCGAAATTTGATGCCTCATTGATTCACAATTAGCGTGTGCCAGAGAGAGATAGAGAGCTTAAAATAGATTGCGTATGAGATATTTGACAGTTTAATAATTCAAACCAAGTAAGGGCGTTTAGTTTGCGCAGTAGATGCCTTGCGACTGTGTTGGCATTTTGTTGAATGCGCGTTTCGATTATATTCTAATTTTGTGATCAAAATATCAAAAAAAAAAGAAAATCATTTTTAAGTCAAACTAACAAAAGTGTTTTTGGTTTTTCAATAAATTTTGACGCACTCAATTGATTTAATTTGTGTGTTTTTGCTTGATGAGAAAATTTAAGCATTAAATCACTAAACCAAATAGCATTTTATGCGATTTGTCTGTGCGATTTCAATGTTTATGACGGATGCAATCAAATCAATGAAATAAATTGTAAGTCACATTTGATCACGGGTGATTTATTTGGATGAATCGGATTTTGTTTTTCAAACATACGATATTTTTCAAATTAAAACCATTTGAATTTCGCATATATATATTTCCATTTTGCCATAAATTCACGCAATCCGAACACAAACGCGTCAAATGTCATCAAATGATCAAAATGTTGGTGTATTTTATTTGTGTACTAGTATTCTCGCGCCATATGAGCGCCATTATTGTTGTGCACAGTGCTATACTAAATCCATTTCTTTTGTGCATTCTTTTCACTTTGAACAATCATTTTTATTCGAATTTAAAATTGTCAATCAATGAATTTCGTAAGAATAATTCCAAAAATATTTGCATTAACTTCATTGAAAATACATACATTTGGTTGGATTTGTTTAATAAATTTCAAGACAACAAAAAAAATCGTTGTTTTTTTTGTTTTTTTGTTTTTTTTTTTTTTAATTGCCGTCGTCAGCATTGCAACACTGGTTAATTTTTTTTTCTTTTTTTTTTAACCCATTCACTGTTCCATTTAGATTCAATAAAAACCAAACATCAAACAATTATTGACCGAAAACGTGTGAGACAATCCATGAAATGATATGTTTAAAATAAACAATAGTTACGAGACTGAACCATCCAGCAGTAGTGTAAGTGTAATTTTATTTGCTAAGCGTGTCAATCGTTTTTTGATCGTTTGTTTAACGAAATATATTTTGAAAAAAATGCCTAATTTTGTAGTCGCAGAGCAATGATTGTGCAACCATATCGAATACTGAATGGGACTATCAAAACGTTGCCGCACTAAAAGATTATCTTTTTCCGCCCAAATTGAATAGCACCAGTCCATTTGGCAAAAATTCAAAGTGCCATCGGCCAACTGTATCACCAATGGTTAATTCAAGTCAAGAATCGGATTTTTATGGCTTTACACCGACTTCAATAGTTCAAAAAATTGCTACAAATGAAACGACACAAGAAACCGGTATCGTATCCGGTGGATCAATGGTAAAAAGAGTAAATGGTTCAATGGATGGTGGTTCTGCCCAAACGATTGGCTCCGAAGAATTTTCCGATCAGGACATTCGATGCCGAATTGACATGCAAACGGATGAATTAAGACTGCGTACAAGAAATGAAGACAATGCAAACCAATTTAATGGATCACATTTTTCAATTGAACCCACTTCATCCGATGATGAAGATGAAACAACCATTCGGCCAAGTGTATTGCAAATGCATGGTTCTATATCGAATTTGCCAACACTTTCGATGAACGAAAATAGTAACAATGCCGTTGATAATGCAATCTCGTGCACAAGCTATAGGCCAGACACTGAACTAACCGATCTCTCATTTAATGGAAAATTAAAACCGGAACCAACAAATGACACGTCCACATCGATGAACGCATCGAATAAATTGGAAAATGAATCGAAAAAAGACTTGAATATTAGCGATAAATGTAATTTGGAATGGCAATTGCAATTGGAAACAAGCCGTGAACATATCAATGAACGTTCACCGGATCTTTTCTCCGATGAAGATGATTTAGACACCGACACCGATAATAAACCATTCGCTGTTGCTGTGGCTGGCATGGATACTGAGGATGCTGTCGATGTTAATGATAGCATTGAGGTGAAAAATGATGAAAAAAATAATAATTCAAATAACATTGAAAAAACCGAAAAAGCAACGAGCAAACGCATACAGGCATTGCTGTCCGGCATTCTACCACCACCATCGGTCACATACATTCAACATGATATCACCAATTTATTGACAATGTATAAAAGAAATGTTGCGCTCATGAATCCAATCGATTCCAATGTGGACAATACAAAAGATACCGAAAATTGTGATGAAATGTGTGTGCCGCTATTGCCAAAAGACTTAGATAATGTTGAATGGCCGCAAATTCAGCAAATTAATGCATACGGTTTGCACTACAATCGTACGAAGTACACCGAAAATATTGAAATGATGTATATGAAATTGGTTGAACGAAATGTTGGCCAGGAGACCGGAAGCTCATTTACATTTAGTGTTTCGATGTCTGCCAAAAAGAAACCCATACGGAAATTGTATGTGCATCTTTATTTCAACACATTCGTTTTTTAAGCGTTTTTTTTTATTTATTTTTTTTTTTTCTAATTCTTTACATTTTGTTTCCATTCAGAATGGCATCACCTGGTAATCGTCTAAGCCATTTGGCGAGGAGGCGAGCTATTTTCTCTTCGGCTAATTTACAGTCTCAATCGCAATTGTCAAACTTGTCCAAATTGGGCAGTAGGACATGTGTAATTGATGCATCGTAAGTAAAAACTGTATAAAAAGAATTGAAATCCAAATCAAAATGGAAGTCAAAAATGTATTCGGTTTCAATTTCAGGAAATTGAGTAGAAAAGAGAAAGTTATGACACCAAAGCGGCGAGCCCTAGGGAATCGACGAACTCCAGGTATGAAATTAATTTGTTACCAGTTCAATTACAATTGTGTGTAAATTTGTTTTTTTTTTTTTTTTTTTTTTAATTTAATGCAATCAATTAATAGGTCGTAAGACGCCAGGTTCATTAAAAAAGAGTGCCAATAAATTGGTAACAATTGCACCAAAATTCGGTACAGCCACACGTGAAACATCGAAACGTGCCTTATTCTTAAGTCCAACACAAGACGAGGTGAAAAATCCAATTCCATCAATCAGTTCAGATGTTTTACGGCGCATGGAAAAATCCAAACGAGCTCTATTTTCACCGCCAAATCGACGATTGGAACGTTCAATTTCAAATATATCGAATATTAGCAGTCAAAGTAGTTCAACCACATTTAGCATGTTGAACGGTTCAAATACAAAACATCCAATTGAACGTATGAATTATTTCAATCGCACAAGTAGCGACGTATCAATCAGTCTAAAGCGGCGCCTTGAAACGGATGATGATGAAAATATGGAGCCACATCGTCGTAAATCGCAACGCACCGACCTGCATAATAATACATTGACCAAAGCAGCATCGGAAAATTCGATGTATCAAAGTCAACAGCTATCAGCAAGCCATAAGCAAAAATTACTGTGGGCCGTATCAACGGCACTTAAGAAAAAATCGATTACCTCAACGAATAGTAAGTTCCATTCGTATGCATCGATTTTGGGAAAAGCCGTTAAAAGACTGTATTTAGAGTCGTTATCAACGAAAACAGAGAGCACCAGTGGAACGATGTTGCGGTAAGATACAAACAAACACACAACAAAAATACCATTATTATTACCTGTAACGGCAATAATGATCGAAACTTTTTATTTTGATTTTGAATTTTCATAAAAAAAAAACAAAAAAAAACAATAGGCTTGCAGATCGTCTGGTATTTTGGGTGCTCAAAGGTAAATCGGTTGATGAAATCTATTTGGAAGAGAAAGCACGCATGCAAGATACCACAAAAAATACCGCCAAACGGTTAAGCGGCTACATAAATCGTGATGAATATTTGATGCGACTTGAAGCATCCGGTAAACTAAATACCAGTTCACAATCGATGAGTGGTGATTTTCATTTGGCTGCAAATGAGAATGACAACGCTCACAAACCACTAACGAACAGTTCATCGAAGAGTAATGTTGGTACAAGTGCATTGCGTGAAAATCACGATTCAAAATCGGCTCAAAAATCCACAACAAATGTTAGCTTCTCCGGTCGCAATCAAAAAAATCTAAGCCCATACAATGATAAATCCAGATCAATGTCCAACTTGAATAAACCAAATAAATTATTGCCCGCAACAAATTCCAACATTTTAAAAGTTAAACGTCAAATTACATTCGATAATTGACACACAACCAATTGATTTCATTTTATGGATTTTAAAACCACTCCCTCCCCCAAAATTAAACACAATGTAATATTTAAAAATCATTTTTAGTCATTTGAATTAAAATTAAAAAAAAAAAAAAAAAAAATGTAATGAGAAATGAAATTAAATAAACTGCAAGAAGGATACTTGAAAGTGTCAATAATACATAAATTGTTTTTTTGTTTTAAATACACTTTTCTTGTGATTTTTTGAGAAAAGAAAAACGTCGATTTTCCTTCAATTTTCTCATTCATTGTCTTTGTTCAACAAAAAAAGACATAAAATTAAAATCCAAAAAAAAAAAATATGTCGTGTAACGAAAATCTAATATGGTTCATTTGTATTTGTCCTGACATCTCTTATCTTTATGACATGTAATTTGGTAAGTGCATATTTTAAATTTACACATCGACTCTATTTGTTTAACGATAGAAAATATTCAAAAGAAAGAATGAGCAGCTTTTGACGAACACTCATTAATAAAATATCACATTTGTTGGATTGTGTGTTGGTGTTGTTGGGAATTTACCGCATTTTCTGTTAATATGCATCTATGTGGTTCTGTATGCATTCGAAAATATTGGTTGTTTTTTTTTCGATAGACAAGAAAATAGAAATAAACAAAACAAGTGAATAAGACTCATGTATAAATGAAATGTTTTGTTTTTGGTGTGCCATCGATATTATTTTCGTCATACATATGATCGGTGTTTACAAACGTATTACCATCCATCATAGAATATGAATGCGCTCAATGCTCTTGCATGTTTGTATTGGTGTTGGATATACGGAACGTCATTTTTCGTTATTTTTCTCTTACCTGAACACCATTTAATATACGACAAGTACACATACACTCATCCAACAAATATCGAGAAAAACAAAATACATTAAAGCGTATAGGTTTGGTTGCGTGTACTGCATTGTTAGTTTTGTTTTCGTTCATAAAATGTGTATATTCAGAATAAAGTTGGACTTGCAATATTCAATACACCGTCTATTGGTTTGTTGATATTGTTGTATAGTTTTCATTTGTGATTTTGTGTGTGTGTGTTTTTTTTTTTGTTTAGTGAAGTACATGATATATCCCTTTACGTATCAGAGAAAATGACAACTATTTCGTCGGAATATCATTTGTTTTACGTTTTATGTTGAGTGTTCAGCTGTTCGGTGTTCGATCATTGTATGTTTCTTTTTCTTTTGTTGTATTTTACAGTTTTGTTTTTAATTTCAAACATAAAATTGATTTTAAACCAACTACTTGGTTACTTATTTGGTGCATAAAGTTGTGGTAGCGAAGTATCACGGTGAACTCAATTCAAAGAATTCATTTAAAAACTGCAGTAACTATTTTCTTGAATTAAATATTTAAAGTTGATAATGAATGCTGATAGTTAGATGTTACCTTGAAATCAGAAACATCAACAAAATGAAACATTTATTTTGCCTCAAAACCTAAGTAGAACACTGTGCCTAGCAGAAAAAATTAACAACAATTTTCGCGCCGCACAACGCACAACGCAACCATTTCTTTTGTAAGTGTGTTATTTCAAAAAAAAAAAAAACAAAAATAAAAAAAAAAAAAACAAAACAAAAATCAAAAACTACAAACTTTTTTCCGCTATCGATTTTTCTTATCATCGAATGTCGGTTTCAAAACAGGCATTTTTCAGAACAATTTGCAATTTTATTTCGCATTTCATGCGGGGGGAAAAAAAATTGTTATCTTGAGCACATCCACACTACTGTGTAGCATCTCTGTGTTTAGTTTTGATATCACTTGGTTTTGTTTTTGTTTTTATTTCATTTTATTCTGACTCGTGTCAACACTGATGATAAAGTCGATCGTCCACCTTATCGAATTTGTGTGACAAAATTTATTACTACAGTTGTTTGCATTCAGAGTAAAAAGTCGCAAATGAAATGTTGCACCGCGTATGTAGTTTCAGTACTGTTGAGTGGCAATTTGGTGGCGATCAGTAACAATCAGTAGCAAGTGCAGTTTCTAAGCTTGGTCTAAAGCATCTGACACATAATCTAACTGCATGATATTTATTTTCGATTCTTTTTCCACCCAACGAACGTTAACGGCGTGATACAAATTCTCGATATGATTTAAGTATTTGGTTCAATGGTTCACTTTTTGTTTCGAAATTTATTTTATGATCGTCTGTAATATGGCTGCAATAACTTATCAAATATTTCTGTATTTTGGAAATAAATCAAAATAAAAACATTGAAAGTTTGTCTAAGTTCTACTGAGTCACCCCATTGAACGCACCCATTTGTTTCAAATTGAGTTTTTTTTTTCCCTCACAATCGACATTGACACTAATGACAGATTCACGCCATTTTTTTTTTCTATGGCACCAAATAATACAGTGAAATTACAACAAGCATAAACGTTTTGCCATGTTTACTACGTAAAAAAGCAGTATTTTCATCTTTAAAATAACAACAAAAAGAACCAAAATAATTATAGAGTTTAAAGTTTTGAATAAATTGTACGTCACACAAAAACGACGTATAAATAACTAAAGATATACAGTGAATTGAGAAAACGTTAAATAATGTCATTGTCGTCGACACCCCGTGTTCCTGTGTCACAATTGCTAAATGATGCAGCCAGCAATGATGAAGAGCCAAAGAAAAAGTCACGAGAAGATTGGCGTAAGGCAAAAGAACTAGAAGAAGCACGAAAGGCTGGTACAGCGCCAGCTGCCGTCGATGAAGAGGGTCGTGACATCAATCCGCACATTCCACAGTACATATCGAATGCACCATGGTACTACAATGCAGCCGGTCCCACTCTAAAACATCAACGGCCACAAGACGATAAACATGAACCAGTTTCCGGTATCAATGAATGGTATCACCGTGGTGTTGATAGCAGCCAAACGATAACAAAATTTCGAAAAGGTGCGTGCGAAAATTGCGGTGCAATGGGACACAAGAAAAAGGATTGCTTTGAAAAACCGCGAAAAATTGGCGCCAAATTTACCGGCCAAGTGGTTGGGTATGATGATTTCCAGCAACCAAAATTGGTGGCCGATTATGATGCGAAACGTGATCGATGGAGTGGATACGATCCGGCAAATCATCGTGAAATTATTGAAGAATATCAAAAGGTGGAAGAGGCAAAACAGAAAATTAAAGCGGAAAAATTGAAAGATCAAACGAATGGCGATGGTGATTCAAATGAGGCTGAAGACGATGAAGAGGAAGAAGAAGATGATGGTGACAAGTATGCGGATGGCGCTGACATGCCGGGAACGAAAGTCGACTCAAAACAACGTATTACCGTGCGAAATTTACGTATTCGTGAGGATACGGCAAAATATTTACGAAATTTGGATCCAAATTCGGCATATTATGATCCAAAAACCCGTTCGATGCGTGACAATCCAAATCCACAAAAAGATCCCAGTGAATTGGAATTTGGTGGTGAAAATTTCGTACGATATTCGGGTGATACGACAAAACATTCCACCGCTCAACTGTTTGCATGGGAAGCACATGGTAAAGGTGTTGATGTCCATTTACTTGCCGAACCAACCAAATTGGAAATGCTTCAACAAGAATACGAAAAGAAAAAAGAAGAATTTAAATCACAAACAAAAGACAAAGTGCTGAGCAAATATGGTGGTGAGGAATATTTACAAGCACCACCAAAATCCCTGTTGCTTGCCCAAACCGAAGAATATGTTGAGTATTCACGTACCGGTAAAGTGGTAAAAGGTAATGAAAAACAGGCGAATCGAAGTCGATACGAAGAGGATGTGTATTTGAATAATCACACAAGCGTTTGGGGTTCATTTTGGAGTGATGGTTCATGGGGTTACAAATGTTGTCATTCGTTTATTAAAAATTCATATTGTGTTGGTGAAAATGGTAAACAAACGACATCAGCTGCAATGCCATCGTCATTGGCATTCTTTGAGCAAACCGAACACCACGAACGAATCCATGACGAAATTGCCAGAGATACGGATGAAATTGAACGTGCAAAATTCAAAGACGATTCAAAAGATCAAAGTGAATCCAGCGAATCAGATGAGAGTGTTGAAGAACGAAAATCGAAAAAGAAAAAGAAGAAAAACAAAAAGAAGAAGAAAAAGTCCAAGAATAAGGAAAAATCAGCGATTGAAAAAGCATTGGAGGCTGAAGAACGAAATAATTCCACTGCAAAACAATTGCTGGGAATGGATGAACGAAAACGCCCATTCAATAGTATGTACGAGGTGAAAGCACCAACTGAAGAAGAAGTTGAAGCTTATTTAATGAAACGACGACGTGAAGATGATCCGATGCTCGCTTTTATAGAGAAATGAATGTTGAATATTTGATCTTATTTAAGATAATACACTCTTTTGCACTAGATTCTTAAGTAAAATGTAAATAAATGATGATCGATTAAATCTAAAATGTTTTCAACACACAAAAAAAAATATTGTTTGTTGTCAAATATTGGTATTTTTTATTCGTTTTTTTTTTCTTTTGATTGAATATCAGCCAAATTAAATCAATGAAATGTTGTTTTTTTTTTTTTAATTCTTAGATATCCAGTGACAATGCATTGCTGATAATCAAATTGATAAATATCGTGATAAAAAATACGGCAAAAAAAAAACAAAAGAAAATGGAAGTGATAAATTCTGAACACATTCCGCATACAAAAAATGACGAAAAACCAGATGATTCAATTGATCCGATATTACGTGATGCAAATGATGATCAAGAGCAACCATCCAGTTCAACGCAACAAGTGATAAATCAAACAGCTGTTGAACATGTACGTCCAACAAATACATATACACTGGAATTGCCCGTTCTGTTGCTGTTCTTCTCGTGGAATTTGTCGGGAACGGTATTTCAGAATCAAGTTCTATATCAAAGCTGTTTGTTAAGCTACAATAAAACGATTTGCATCGAAATTACAAATGAAAATAGTGATTCGGTAATACATTCAAAGATGCCACAATTCCGATTAAACACACACACACACACACTCAACACTAAAAGTTCTCGTTTTAATTTTTAAAACCACAGGAAATCGAATTACGTTTGGAGGAGTATGCATCGAAAATTATTATGGCACGTGCCATACTAGAAAGCATCATTCCAGCTTTTATAAGCTTTTTAATTGGACCATGGTCCGATAAATTCGGCCGAAAACCGATTCTATTGAGCACATTTTTCGGTAAGCTTAATTTCAATGGGCACATTTTTTCTTTGCACGGTCACAATTTTCAGTCAATTTGAATTTTGTGACTGTCTTGGATTCAATGATTTGACATTTATTATTGTTTCGGTTTTTAAGGCTATTTTTTGGCGTATTTAATTCTCTGTATGATTGCTATCGCATCATCGTATTGTGTGATCAATCCGTGGTTCTATTTGTTTGCATTCATTCCGTTATCATTGCTTGGCGGTACTTGTGCTTTAATTGCGGGAATCTTTTGTTACATCAGTGATGTTTCATTTGAGAATGATCGTGCTTTTAGGTGAGTCACTTCATCACTATTATGAATCGATCTATTTCGAACATTTTTTCGATGTTCAATAGTCAATTCCACTAAATTGTTTGTTTTTTTTTATTAACCTCATTTTAAACCACAGAATGGCACGAATGGAAGCTGCCGTTTTTGTGGGGCTACTGTTTGGCGCTTTGAGTAGTGGCCGTTTGTATGGAGTATCTTCGGCTGCAGTGGTGTTTGGATGTTCAACATTGTGTACATTATGCGCATCGCTATGTGTATATTTGTTTGTCAAAGAAAGTATTAAAAATGAAACGGAGGAAACAAGTCGCATAGTAAGTGATTGATAACAAAATCGATTGATCAAAAAAAAAAAAATGTTCAATGTAACCAAATCCATTCAATTTCTACCACCAATTCCAATTGCAGGCCAAATTCAAAGCATTGTTCGAATGGCGACATGTAGTTGATTTATTTCATACGTGTTTCAAAAGACGAGAAAACAATGATCGCATTCTAATTTGGCTCATTATCTTGACACTGGCCTCAACAATGTTTGTTTTAGGTATGATTCTATGCGTCCAATATATTGATGTTTTGTTTTTGTTTTTGTTTTTTTTTTTTGTAAATTCATTGAATTGGATTTGCTAGATGCAAATTTAATATAAAATTCGGTTAATTTTCAAATTTTTGCAGAGGGATCAGTGACATTGAGCTATCTATTTATGCGTGAAAAATTCAAATGGTTGATTGACGATTATAATTTGTATTCGGCTTTCAACGTAATTTGTCAAGTATTTGGCAATATAATCGGGACATACGCATTAAATAAAATGCTTGGAATACCCGAAATTGTCATGGCAATGATTGGCTACTTTAGCGCAATGGTGGAATATATTGTGGCCGGTCTGGCAAATTGCTCATGGCAATTTTACGCTGGTAAGTAAGATGTACAATCTAAGATCAGATTCAGTTTGATTCATGAGATTTGTGTGTGTGTGTGTGTGTGTGTGTGTGTGTGTGTGTGTGTGTGTGTGTGTGTGTGTGTGTGTGTGTGTGTGTGTTATTTACCATTTTTGATTTTTAATTTTTGTTTTTTCTGTGTCAGCTTCGATGGTTGTACTGTTGAAGGGTGTTGCTGTACCAATGTGTCGCGCATATTTGGCATCTCTAGTGCCATCTTGTGAAATTGGTAAAATTTATTCGATGACAACATCAATGGAATCACTTGCACCAATTGGTGCTGCACCAATTTATACGTTTATTTACAATTATACCATCGATAAATATCCCGGTGCATTCAATTTTTTCAGCGCTTTGGTTTATCTGTACTGCATCATATTGATATCGTAAGTGTGACCACATCTCAAACTGCATTCATCCAATTCAAATCGGATAAATTCATTGACTAATTTATTAAACGTTTTTTTTTTTTTAGAATTGTTTATGTGGTTAGAGGCCGAAGGCAAAATCCACCGAATTATGAACGATTCAATAGTTGATAAACATATTTTACAATCTATTGATGAGTGAACATGTGTATTATTTTTCATGTGTTTAATTTTGTTTTTATTTTATAGAGAAAAAAAAAATATTAATCATGTCACAAGCGTATATTTGTGAACTTTGTGGAGTGCATTATTCTTCTATAATCTCAACACTTTTTGAGTCAAAAGTCATATTGTAATTGTATAGTAAATTGGATTGTTTTGTGTTTTTTTTTTGTTTGTGTCAACAAATAAATCCCAAATACTTAAAATATTTTCACACCTATAATTTTGTGCCGTTCTTTTATTGAAAAATATATCTACAAGATAATATACATTTTCCAGGCCCATATTGTTCAAAAACTGTTCATATTGAATACGAACAGATTTTTTTTTTATGAATGTTCAAATCTTCACATTTAACAGCTACAATACTGAATTTAACAAATTCCCATTTGTTTTATTGAGTAAAATTTGAAAATTTATTCGAAAAAAAAAAATCTGTTTATGTTCACATTATGAACAGTTTTTGAACCATAGGGAATAGGTTACCTTTCTTCAGGCACTTCTTGCTCAGAGGAGGAGTAAATGTGAAGAGGCCTAATGTGAGGAGGAGAATGAAATGAATAAATATGACAATTATACACATTTATATTAAAAAATATTTTATTCTCCTCAATTTTGAAGAAGAGGGACTTCTTCACATTTCCTTATCCTAGGAGGAACAGTAATTGCCTGCCTTGAATAGATTAATTCAAAATTAATTCCACAAATTTGATGATTTCGATTATCTGAACGATAATCATAAGAGGTAAGCAGGTTGGTCTTATACTTTGAGGTATTTTTTTTATTCTAAAGATGATGTTTATTCAAAATTTAAAGAAATCGAACATTTTTTTAAATGCATAAGATGCTATATCGACGTTTAAGTTTCTAAGGAATGGGGTGAGGATTGTTCCTAGTAGTCCTTAAATCCTCAATAACGTGAAATATCGAAGATGATCCGTTCAAATTGAACGGTTCAATTTAAAGTCTAATGCATTAAAAACTGTTCGATTTCTTTGAAAAGATAGACATTTTCAATAAATATCATACTTAAAAAACAAAAAAGCAAATGATGTTTTCAATTTTAAAAAATTTCTAGCATGTATAAGTATGTGAATGAAAAAGACTTGTGTAAAAGTTCATACAGTCCACATATCAAACGTTACATCGTTTAAATATTTCATCGAATCCATTTCTATATATACCAATATCTCAATTCCAACGTTTATCATTATCTTATGTTAAATGCGCCATTTTGCGTCCTTACTGATTGTTAATTCTTTATTCAAAACAGTTCAATAATCGGTATCTTTAAATTTACTTGTGATTTATTCGGGCGAGTAGTGGTTTATTTAAATGAATTTCCATTTTAATATTCCGTGATAATAAGTTGTGTTGGTATGTTTTGACATTCCATCCGTGTTAACCGATGCTCGGTACACATTGAACGAATTCAAAGTCATACCATGGATTGTCAAGTCATTAGTTTTAAATCGCGACGCCGTTTGTAAATAACAAAGTTCGAACAAAGAAGACATGTAGTATGTTCAGACCGCATTCAAATCATTGTCATAAAATAAATATTTACACAGCATTTTCTTAACGTTACATCGAACACCATAATTTTTTTCGTTCAACATATTTGTTTTCGGTTGAATGACAGACTTAAATAATAAAATTGATAAAAAAAAAATCTCAGTTCTTTGTATTTCTTAAGTTTTCTTAACTTTATATTTGTGATTTGATGGTTATGAACCATCATTAAGTGATTAAGAATTAAAAAAAGCACAAATTTTCGGTTAAGATGAGTTTTTTTAGTAAAATGTTTGGTGGCAAAAAAGAGACCATCATGACTACTGGCGAAGCAATTTCACAGCTACGCCAAACGGAAGATATGCTGATAAAAAAACAGGAATTTCTCGAAAAGAAAATCGAACAAGAAATCGAAACTGCCAAAAAAAATGGGAGCAAAAACAAAAGAGGTAACGCAATTTGGAGAATATTTGTGAAATGTTCAATTAAACTGAGGTTATTTTGGGATCTTAAATTGTAGAATATTCAAAGGAATGCTCGATAAATATCCACAATTGTATTATATTCAGAGAATACTTGACCACTTTTCGTCATGAATCATCAACCTTTCTCTTTTTTTAAACTGTAAATACCCTGGTCTAATCACAGTTGAGTGCACAAGCATTCGTATGTTGAAATTGTATTCAAAACACACGATGACTCACTAGTTACTAGTAGATGTTGAAATTTAAACATTCAGAAAATCCGCCTCATTTGCAATTTGCGATAATGCAATGTCTCTACCATAGGCGACTATAGGTCACACGACCACAAAACAAATTGAAATTAACCAACATTTTTATGACACAGAGAATTCTCTTTTTTTGATTGAGCATTTTTTTGATGAGTTATGATTTAAATTCGACTTTATTATATATTAAATTTGTTTGTTTGTTGGTTTTTTTTTGTCTCAGCTGCTATTCAAGCATTGAAACGAAAGCAAAGATATGTAAAACAACTTCAACAGATCGATGGCACTCTATCAACTATTGAAATGCAACGTGAATCACTTGAAGATGCTAATTCAAATACTGCCACAATTTCTGCGATGAAAAATGCAGCGGACGCACTTAAAATTGCACATCAAAACATGTATGCCAGAGTGCCAAATGTCCAATATGGTTTTTTTCGGCAACATTCCAATAAAATCATGTCAATAAACAATTTTAACTGTTTATTTACAGGGATGTCGATAAAATACACGATATTATGGATGATGTGGCTGAACAGCAAGATGTGGCCCGTGAAATATCTGAAGCAATTTCAACTTCAATTGGTTTTGGTATGACTGTGATTTCTAAACACTATTTTGTGTGAACAGTAGTTTATTTGAGGGTAGTTTGAAAGTTTGCATATGAATTTTAAAATTACTGTTTTTTAGGTCAAGATTATGACAATGATGAATTGGAAAAAGAGCTCGAAGAGTTGGAACAGGAAGAATTAGACAAAGAACTACTGGGCGTCAATACGAATACACATGAACTTCCTGAAGTGCCGGCAGATGATATCAAAGACTCAAATATTGCTGATTCGAATAAAAAAGGTAATGAGTAATGAGTAACATGACAGCCGGTTGGCATTTTTCACATCTATGGTCCCAATACTAATTTCAAATAAAAATTCTTTTGTTTTTTTTGGTTGTCTTTAGTTCCAGCAAAATCCATCGAAGACGACGACGATTTGAAAAATCTATTGTCATGGGCTAACTAGAGACAAATAAACAACGAACAATCAACAATGAACAGATAATAAACTGAACGGCTTTTGTAAAAAAAAAAATATGGATTTATCTGGGGGAATGGATACAAGATCTGAGATTTAAAACGATCAAAAATGATTCATAATTATACACACACAAAAAAAAATCCGTCGATGATTGCAACCCATGGATATCATCTTCCTAGTGATTTATATTAAATTTTGTTTTTTTTTTTAAGAAACATGAATTTTACACCGATTAAAATCTCAGGGCTTAAAATGTGCTCAAATTCAATACATCCAAATAAATCGAATTAAATAATAATAATAAAAAAAAAAATGATCAAAGAAATGTTTTGGCTGATATAAAAAAAAAATGGTGAAACAAAACAATTATAATACACGTATAATTCTGGCAAAAGAAAATGCTATCATTTTATTTATCGAGAAAGCTGATGTATCAATGAAATGAAAGTTTTAAACAAAAAAAACACCGCTATTGCTTAATGTCGCCGCTTGTAATCATAGTCATCATATTCATGATGCCGTTTTCTGTCACTTCGTTCATTTCTATCACCGCGGTCACGATCTCTCTTTCTGTCTGACCGGTCATCTCTGCGGCTGGACGACGATTCATATCTTCGATCATAGTCTCGATCGCGTGAATATTTATCACCATATTTATCGCCATACTTATCACCACGTCGTTCCTTGTCATCATATTTACGATCGTATCGTGGGTCGAGGTCACGCCGATCCGACTCGCGTCGGTCCACATCTTTTCGTTCATCGCGACGGTCTGTGTCACGTTTGTGCTTCTTTTTCATATCATACAATTCATCTCGGATGTCATCGTCTGGATTTGCATCATCATCGCTACCTTCATCATCTAAATCATCATCCAATGCCGATACTTTTGGTTCAAGCTCATTATTTTCCTCCAAAATAGCACGTTTTTGAATTCGCGGCAAAATCACATCACACACACGATCATCTCGCAGCAATTGATCAATGAATTCGTCCATGTGAATGATTTCAAAGTTACCACCACGATTTTGATGCCGTAATTTACGATTATCGTTATACAATGGTTCCAAATACTTGTAACAATCGACTGCCGTACCGGTTAATCGAAGATAGAATGCTCCCAATGCTCGCACATATTTAAACTCTTCATTTTTTATAAACTCAACCACGATATCTTTTTCCGGTTGAATTTGTAGCATTTTTAGTGTTAAACATAGAAATGGTGTAGGTCGAATATTGCTACCGTAAACACCGCCAGTGTAACGTATCTCCATGGCTGAAATTGAATTGAGTGGTTACCGGTTAAAATTCATGTTGTTTTTTTGTTTTTTGTTTTTCGTGAGTGTATGTTTATCATCATAAATAAACACACAGAATTATTGCAACAACAACAACAACAACAACAAAAACAACACATACCTTTATCGACCAATAATTCGGCGGTCAATGCAAAGCATTGCTCTTTCCAAAACTTTGAGTCGTATATACGCGATCGTATGATTTTCTCAATTAAATATTGTGGATTTGTGCCATGGATGTTTTTGGCATCTTTCACTGTACGATTTGCCATTTTTTTGTTGGGTAGGGACCGCTAATTCTAGTTATAATGATACCCGGCACTGAGTTTTGTTCGTTTTGGTTGAATTTTACTACACCAAAATCAATGTTGCTTTTTTTTTTCGTTTATGCCATGAACTGTCTACTGTCAACGATTCAATACGTATGAGTGCATATTTACATGTTGACATTTCATTTCGATGGTATTGCCTGATGTTTTGTATTAAACAATCGCAATCTCACTAATAATCTCACTGCAGATAATATGTCAAATGATGACAAAACATTCGCTTTAAGCTATGACGCATACTTGAAAAATAGAAAACGAAATAAGAAGTAGTGTGTATATTCACTTGTACAAGAAAGAAAAAAAAATTCATTGTCATTGAATCATATTTTCATATGACTTAGATAATTTTTTATATTATATTATTCAATTTTTCTACGACACAAAGATCCAACAAATTCCAAGCAAATTGTTTGCATGTACGTGGTATTCACAAAAAAAAAAAAAAACAAAAAACAAAAACCAACTCAATCCCAATTCGATTGTGTATTATTTAGTTTGTATACTATTTTTTCTTAGTGATATTGAGGCAAGAACAAAAACATCCGCAAACATGAGTTTCTTTAGTAAAATGTTCGGTGGTAAAAAAGAGACCACCATGACCACTGGCGAAGCAATTCAAAATTTACGTGAAACGGAAAATATGCTAATCAAAAAGCAAGAATTTCTTGAAAAGAAAATCGAACAAGAAATTGACACTGCGAAAAAACATGGAACCAAAAACAAACGAGGTATGTATACGAACTTAATTTAACTATAGTTAAAAAAAAAATCTGGGTTGCGTTAAATGTATGAATCGTGTGATGTTCACTATTAAAAATGCTAATTAGCTAAAAACAAATTGGATTCGGTTGCATTTAAATGCCACATTTTGGAGGCGAAAATAAAAAAAAAAAACTTTCATTACGCCTAAATGATTTGTACAAATGAAATTTCAATTGTTATAATAACGTTTGTCAAGGTTAACATTCAACTGAATGTGTGTATTCAATTGGATTGTGTCTTATGATTTATCTCTCTTCTTTTGTTTGTTTGTTTGTTGATATTTATCACAGCCGCCATTCAAGCATTAAAACGAAAGAAGAGATTCGAAAAGCAATTGCAACAAATCGATGGCACTCTGTCAACAATCGAAATGCAACGAGAAGCTCTCGAGGGAGCTAACACAAACACAGCCGTTTTGACCAATATGAAAAGTGCTGCAGACGCGCTCAAAGCAGCACATCAACATATGTACGTACAACGCCAAACATCTAATTCATCGTCTGTTTATCGGTCTAACGATTAACCTTTTTCAATTGATTTTTGTTTACTGTTTACAGGGATGTCGATCAAGTACACGACATGATGGACGATATTGCCGAACAACAAGATGTTGCCAGAGAAATTTCCGATGCAATTTCAAATCCAGTGGCATTCGGTATGTATTGACATTTTGTCAAATAAAATGTTTAGTTGTTAATTGTGTTGTCATCACAGTTTGAAATGAGTTGACTAAACAATTTTGGTAATGTCCATTTTCAGGTCAAGATGTCGATGAAGACGAATTAGAGAAGGAACTTGAAGAGCTTGAGCAAGAAGAATTGGACAAAGATCTGTTGGGTGTCGGTACAAGTACACATGAACTACCAGAAGTGCCTACTGGCGATATTAAGGAACCGGCTGCAGCTAGCAAGGAAAAGAAAAAGGGTATGCCACTCACAAAACGCATAAACACAACTCGTAACTAATCGGAATTGTTTTTTGTTTTTTTTTTTTTTTGTTTGTTTCTATCTTTCATCCAGTTCCAGCCAAGCCAGCTGAGGAAGATGAGGATATGAAATTGCTCATGTCCTGGGCAAATTAAACTATCACCAATTCACATTGATGCTTTTTATCTGCCTGTTAAAAACCCGTGCGCAAGTAACGTTCTAGTGGTCAACTCCAACGCAATACACGTTTCGTGTTTTTGCTTTTGTAAAAATAAAAACGAACATATTATTAATACACATAAAAACAAAAACAAACAAACAAGTATTTACAATAAATTTGGAAACAAAATACATTAAAAAAAAAATAGGAAACATAATAAAATGATTCACAATTGTAATCCAGAATGAACAGGACATAAATTCTTATGGCACTTACGAGCAAGCAAAACAAACATGAAAATACTATGTGTGTAATCTTGATGAATGTAAACGAATCCACATTTAAAAAAAAAAAAAAATAATAAATTACTCTAAAATTAAGTACAACAAATTTATTGAATCTGCGATGAATAAAAAAAAAAGCAGCTGACGCACTTACACCCTGAAGTTCATAATATTCGCTCTGAAATGTAAAATATACATACCAAATCAATTTACTTGTCACTTATATTTTATACAAGGCAATGTTTAATACTTTCATTTGCCAGTTTTTCAAGCGAAGGCTAAGTGGTTGTATTGTTACATAGAAGAATGTGCATGAAATCATGGATTTGATAAACAACAATTATTTTGTAATCTTCAACAATTTTAAATTTAACACTTTAAAACAATGGATTTGATTGTTCTCTGATTTTTGTCTATTGCTTTTTTTAAGTAAACTTTTACGAATTTAATATTTTGACTTTTTTTTTTTTAAATATCAAAATTAACCAAGAACTACCATTCTTTGCTCTGGCAAAAATATATACGTTAGTGGGTTATGCTTGTAAATGCATGCTTCAAATGTGCTTGCAAAATGCTATTTTATTCTTTCAATTCAGAGATTTGCAATTTCAACGCATTTTTCGTGAGAGTATATGTAGCTGTAGCGTGAGAGTGTATTGATGCTATTACATCGCATATATAACAGCGTGGACTTCAGTCAGGACTGAACGTCTGCAATTCACATGTAACGGCTTGTGAACCCCATACAAAACACTGTGCTTTGGCTGAGAATACATCGAGCTAACGCTAATAGCCAAGACTAATGATTAGCGCCTAGTGTTAGCGCCTATTTTCTGTATCACATCACTGTGTGTACGCTTGTGTGAGTGTGATTCTCTGAATTGCGTTTTGGCAGAGCCAGCTAACCTAGTAGTCTTGCTATTAGCGTTAGCTTGATGTAGTCTCTGACAGAAACAAACAATTAAAATTGAATTTTATAACATGGATTCGACTGTGTGTTGTAGACTATTCCGTTTATGGTAATATTTTTAAGAAACGACCGCAACACAATGCACCACCTGGTTGATTATGGTGGACGATACATCTATCCCGATGATCATGACAATGCCGAATATAATCGAATATGCTCGAGAAATATTAATGCCACTATTCGAAGCTTCGCCATCAAAATGTCCATGATATTTCTTTCCTATGGTGCTGGATTATCCGGACCGGTGTACGCATATTATATGCATGGTGTCAAAACAACGACCACAGAACTTCGATTTCCCTTTACCCAAGAAAAGTCAAATGCAGAATTCATGGGAAATCTTACATTTCAAGGTGTAATTGGTTGGTATGGGATTCTAATTTACATTGGAATTGAGATTGCAATGGCACTTTTCGATGATGTTGCATCACTTTCGACCAAATTAGTGAAATACAATCTTCGAAAATTGAATGATATGATCGAAAGTAAAAAATCTACCAAGCTTCAAATACATTTCACGCTCAGGAATATAATGGAACAAGCCCAAAACTCGGACAAGTATGAAACTACTGAATGTATTGAAAGTGCATATCACTAAAACCTGTTTGTTTCATTCAGCTACCTAATTGAAGTACGAGACATTTTGTTCTACCGCACTCGGCTCACA